>CM065817.1:142009230-142271960 GCA_033398695.1 Orobanche coerulescens
ATGAAATACCATAAATCATTTTAATCATATTAAATCCAATTTAACATGCGGGAGATTAATTTTCTCGAATACACGAGAAAATTGAGCCGGGGCGAAACTGGCCTGCCACGGCCGAGTCACCTTCGGCAGCCTGCCGACCAGGCACGGTCGGGTTACCCCGACAGCTGCTAAAGCTGGCCTGCCAGACTCGGCCCATGTCGCCTAACACGGTCGGGTCGTCCCGACAGCCTGCCGGCCAGACACGGACCGTGCCGGATGGCACGCTCGGGTCATCCCGACAGATCGGCCGTTGCACGGCCGTGTCGCTGACACGGTCGGGTCGGCCGGCTTCACGCCCCTTGTCCGAAAAGTCGTCGGCGACGATTGAGCTAGATTTTAAATAGGATATCGATATCAATATTTTTCAACATTCATATCTTCAATATAAATCATATTTTCCAGAAATTAAAGATTTATATTTAGACATAAACTTACGAAAAATATAACTACAATGAACGGAAAATCATACACCACGATTATGAGTATAAATAATTCCAAATCATTCACCATCTAATCAAGCATTCCAAATGCCAATATCGTATATACGATCGCAAGACCTACGCTCTGATACCACTGTTGGGATTAGGTGCCTAAAACGAAGGCCTAGTGGAAGCAGTAAAATGAAAATTAATTCGATCCGAATCCCTACGAGGATCGATTGAGCTACGTATATACGAATATAATACGAAACATAAGAGATACGAGAAAACATATCCTTGTAGTCAGTTGATTAAATGGTATCCTTCTCTTGAGCTATTCCCCAAGCTTTGCTTGATTTCCCTACAATCCAATCCGCTCCAAGCTCTTAGATGATCAAACGCCGAAAAGACCGCGTCTCTACTTGCCACGCGTCGGAGAAACGATTGAGATGACTAAACCTCGTTATCCTCCAAGGATACGGCTAGAACAAGGTTGTAGAAGCTTGTTTATCAAGATTATAATACTCTAAGTATATAATCTTTGATCTCTCTATATCACACTATTTTTCTCCAAGAAAAACTTATGATGAATATTTGTAGATGATGAAGAATATTGTGAAGCACTTGGAAAACTATTTTCCTATCTCTTCTTCTTGCCAAAAACGTGAGAGTTCAAGTGAAGGCAAAAAAGATTTGGTCTTCACATATATTCTCCTCATATCTCTCCATATCACTTACTTTTTGACAAAATCACCCAGGGTGATATTTTGTCCCCTTGATTGGTCATAAGGCTTGAACCCCACCAAGTGAAGACCAAGACCAATTGAGGGAGTAGGTGATTGGGGTGGCCATCTAGAAGGTTCCGGACGAGTTCGGTCCGTTTCAGACTCCCAGGAGTCCATACAGATAAACTCCTATTCCGTTCCGATGTATTTATATCGATTAAATTAATCCAATTAATTAATCATATGAAATACATAATAACTTAATTAATTTCTCCAAGAAATAATTATATTTATGAATTAAATTAATCACCCTGTAATTTATTTAATTCATTAGGCCGTAAATCAATTTATCCAATAAATCGATTTAGACATCTAATGTCCCAAATTAGATATCCAATATTTAATACACATAATGAGAGAATAAGCTCGATTCATTTCGTCGTCAATCCTATTGCGCTACTCGGTAGGTCCGTCTCAGTCAGCAATGGGAGGAACCAAAGAGTAGTAGCACCACCTAGCGCTGAGGGCCTACCCCACTAACTGAGAACGAATGATTGGGATCATTCAAGAACCATTCTGTCGTGAATACCAGTATACGTATAAACCCTTCTTTCAAATGTCCCGATCAAGTTATAGGGTCACAGTCAGCCAAACCCTATCTGTACTTGACTCTATGCATGTGTTAATGCAAATCGATATCATCGAGCTCTCGTGTATCTAATACAACTAGCTCCAATGCTTTGGCCAAAGACTTATGATCTCATCTGCCAATAACCGCATAGGACATATAACCCATTCACTAACAGGAGAAAGAATTCTATCTTGGTATTCAGTAGGACCTGCTACTTGCCCATCAAGACGCACATCGAGGTTGACCCCTGCCTTCCGATTTACAGGGTCAAACTACTCTAATGAAAATCTTGACGTCACAAGCACATCGTTACTAAATCCTCAAGTAGAAGGTTCACGAATACCTATCACAACCTTTCGATTCCGTCATTGACTGTCCCGTAATGAAACCCATGTGACGAATCGAGGGTGAGTCGGTTCGAGTATACTAATCCAATTAGCATACCTATAACGTGTGCTCCCACTAACCTTTAGTATTCGACAGGCACTCTCCATGTCAAAGAACACGTCATACAAGTCTTCACATAAACTTAACGCCCAGTCAAGTTTCTGTAACACCCCAAACTAGGCGGATATTACAGTGCCGTGAATCCCCGACTGGGACCCACCAGGCGAATGAAAAGGATGAATTACACAAGATAAATGTAGTACCGAACCACATTACAACAGTAATTACTCCGATGAGGAGTTTAATTACAACACGCCAGGACAATACCGAATACTAGTGTATTTTATATGAAGATAAAATACACAACACTGAATGAAACGGAGTATCCAAATGAAAATATGCAGCGGAAAATAAAGGACAATAATATGAATGACTGAAAGATCGGGGCCCCCTACTAGTATCACTAGGACTCCTCGCTATCACCGTGCTCTCCCCGTGCTTTAGCCTTGCCATGACCTGAAAAACAAAATCCCCAAACGGGGTCAGTTAAACAGAACAACAATCCTCAAGAGTTGAAAATACACAATCATGATTATATCTGAAGTTATGAAATATCTTGTCGAAACATACGCAATCAAACATGCTATATGAATCAACTAACAGTACGGCTCAAAGGAAATGGCGCCACACTACGCCCGGGATGGAAATGTGTCCGTGCACAAGCCACCAACGATCAATACACGCGTGGTCTTGTACCTAATCAGTCTCACGAGACACATAGACTCGTGTGCACACCCAATGTGAGGTCAACAACCAACACACGACCATAATGTGCCCGACATGAAAATCCTACACATACCAACGCACGCCAAGATGACTGAATGCCACGATGTAACAAAAGTGACATCGAAAAAGAATAATGACTCACAGAGATTGAATGGTAATGAAATAAATCACAGTACAATGAAAAGATTGGAACCGTCGTTCCTTATGACTGAAACGATTAATTGATAACAACAAGTTTTGATACGGTTAATATAATGATGAATGAGTTATGATTATGAATGAACAACAACAAAAGGTATGAATATCCTTTTAACCGAGTAAGAATTAACTTACACAATACCGGTGAAAATTATCCTTCCACGAACAACGTCCTAAATGAAGTGTCGGTCGCACGAACAACCTTAATTCAATACAATTACCAACAATCCGATCAATACACGAATATAACGAATTCCAAACGTCGATACGACTAAACCAAGTCCATAGAGACATTAAATCAAACACGTTGTATCCAACTCCGATTGTTTACAAACAAACTTCGATATACCAATATCAAAATTCCCCAAGAAGTGTTTCAAACCAACAAAACATCTCCAATACGATCAATAATCCGTTATGAATATCCAAAAATGTGATTATAACAACAATTAGTCGAAAATCCCCAATTCCAACTCGATTTTCAACGTGTTCTTGAATAATTCCTCAATAATCCAATGAATCCTTATACAAACTCATAATCATATACATATCCCTTCATATAACATGATTATAACGTCGAAACATCATATCTCAACACAAAATCGAAGTCAAAGTGTTGAAGAATTTACCTCTTGAAGATCCAACCAATTCGATCCGATGAAAGCGCGTAAAAGCGACTATCCAAGCTTCACTAATGATTTAAGGTGATGAAAATACACACTCAAATGATAATTGATGAAGAAATCTCTCCCTCAAGTTATTCTCTCGGTTGCGAGTGAAGAAGATGGAAAAAATGGAAGAAATGATCTCAAAATGCTCAAAAATGAATTTATAGGGGTTGGCTCGGCAACAGGCTCGGCCGTGCCCGCCGACACGGTCGTGGCGCGCGGCCGGCCGGCGAGGACTCGGCCGTGTCACCTTGACACGGTCGAGGCGCGAAGGGGCCTACCGACAGTGACCCGTCCGCGGCGCTCGACAATGACTCGACCGTGTCCCGGAACACGGTCGGGCCTCTGGGCAGTCGCTACAGGCTAATCCGGAAGAGCTCGACTCGGCCGTGCCAGACGACACGGTCGGGTCCTGAGGCAGACGCTCCGGCACTATCCGGACGAGTACGGCACGGGCCGTGCCGGACGACACGACCGAGTCCGGTCGGCCGTGATCGGCCAAAATCCGAAAAATGAGCGGGTGAGCTAAAACGACCATAACTCTCTCGTCCGGACTCCGATTGACTCACCGTTTGAACCATTGGAAAGCTAACTCGATGCTCTATAATATTGCAAAGATTTAGAATTTTTGGAGTTACCAAAAATTAATGGTGATCTAACAAAGTCGAACTCGTATGAGGAAAGTTGAAACGATGAACAATAACGATACTCAACTCGAAGTTTTTACGAACGGTGAACACGGTGAATGAACATGATTGATGAATGATTATAATTGAGTGAAAATCCACTGAGTGACAATTACCGAATGAAATTACTGAATGATAATGGTGAATTACAACCGGTATTACATACTCCCCTTAAAAGAGTTTCGTCCCGAAACTAAGGGTCAAACAACTCGGGATAACTCTCCGCATATTCTCCTCGGTTTCCCAGTGGCCTCTTCGACTCGTGTCTAGACCCTTTGAATCTTGACAAAGGGATCGTCTTGTTTCTCAAGCTGTTTGATTCGCCGCTCTAACACTCGTGCAGACGCTCCTCGTACGAATGATCATCCGCGATCTCGATTTCGTCGAATCAAGTATGTGACTCGTCGGCAACATACTTCCAATCGAGAGACGTGAAACACATTATGAATCTGCTCAAATCCGGAGGTAAAGCCAATCGATAAGCTAACTCGCCTACTCGATCCAAAATTTCAAACGGTCGATGAATCTTGGGCTCAACTTCCCCGTTTTCCGAAGCGAAAAAAATACCTCGACTGGGGTTACCTTGACCAAAATATGGTCACCGTCTCGAACTCTAGTGGTCGGCGACGATTATCGCATATGATTTACGCCGACTCGAGTTGTCAACATACGACTCTTGATCAAAGCTACCTTCTCACGGCTATAAGCATAACGGGTTCGGTGCCGATTGATTCTGACAAGTCATCCCAACACAAGGGAGATCGACAACGACGACCGTACAAGGCTTCGTAAGGTGCCATCTTAATGGAAGCATGCCAACTATTATTATACGTAAACTCGATCAATGGTAGTTGGGCTTCCCAATCGTCCTTTCAATCGAGGACGCATGCCCTCAACATGTCCTCTAATGTCTGTATAGTCCTCTCTGATTGTCCGTCGGACTGAGGATGAAAGGCGGTACTGAGATTGAGCTGAGTTCCCATAGCACGATGAACTGATTTCCAAAAATGTGACACAAACCGTCCGTCACGATCGGAAACGATACTTTTAGGAGTACCGTGCAGTCTCACTATCTCTTTGATGAATAGCTGGGCAAGTCTCTCGGGACCCCACGTATCCTTGATCTCAAGGAAATGAGCTAAATTAGTAAAGCAGTCCGCGATCACTCAGATCGTATTTATGCCACGACGACTCGTCGGCAATTCGTGATGAATTCCATAGAAATGTCTTCCCACTTCCATTCTGGAATAGGGAGCGGTATCAGCATACTCGCCGGTCGCTGATGTTCAATCTTGACTTGTTGGCAAGTTAAGCATCTAGAAACAAATTCCGCGACTTCTCGCTTCATATTACTCCACCAGTAATTTTGTTTCAAGTCCTTGTACATCTTGCTGGACCCCGGGTGAACAGAATAAGGGGTAGCATGAGCTTCTCTCAAAATAGAGTTTTTCAACTCGTCATTCGCCAGTACGCACAACCGGTTCTTAAACCTCAAAAGTCCATCCCTGTGGACCACGAATCCAGGGGCTTTCCCCTGAGCCACATCTTCACGGATGCGCAACAATGAAGGGTATGAACTCTGATTCTCTCTGATTACCTCCTCAAGTGACGATGAAATCTCTAACATACAAAGCTGTCCCTGAATTCGCTGAAGCCAGACTTCGATCTTGGGTCTAAGGAATTCCTGCTGAAGCTCCTTCTGACTGTTAAACGAGCAAGCATTTGCTCTTGAACGGACTTACGACTCGGGCGTCGGCGACAACGTTCGCCTTGTCCGGTGGTAAAGGATCTCGATATCAAAATCTTTGATTAGTTCCAACCACCGCCTCTGTCGCATATTTAACTCCTTGTGAGTAAATATATCCTTCAACTCTTGTGATTGGTGAATAACTGAAAGGTGACGCCATAAAGGTAACGACGCCAAATTTCAAAGCGAACACCACGGCTGCTAGTTCCGGGTCGTGGGTTGGATAATTAACCAACTAATCCGAGGAAACATCGGATTTAATTAATATCTTTCGGAGGTTGCTAATCTCGGATAGTCTCCGTCTCCTGAGGGTCGACACGAACTCTGTCAGATGAAATTACATGCCCGAGAAAGTCACTTCGGACCTCCAGAACTCACATTTGGAAAAACTTTCCATATAGTTGTTCTCGTCTCAACACGTCGAGAACCTGATGAAGATGAACCTCGTATTCCTCTCGGCTACGAGAATAAATCAAAATGTCGTCGATGAAGACAACAACAAACTGATCCAAAAAGTCGATGAAAACCCGATTCATTAACCCCATGAATACCACAGGTGCAATAGTTAGCCCGAACGGCATAACTACGAACTCATAATGACCATAGCGTGTATGAAACGCTGTCCTCGCGATATCCGACTCTCGAATCCATGGCGGTGATATCCGGATCTTAAGTCGATCTTGGAAAATCAAGCTCCTGAAGTTGATCTAATAGATTATCAATACGAGGTAAAGGATTCTACTCTTGATCATCTCCCTGTTCATCTCCTAGTTATTTATACACACTCGAGACGAGCCATCCTTCTCCTTGACAGATGACACTGGTGCTCGTCACGGGGACGGAAGCGGTCGGAGATAACCTTTCTCGAACTATTCCTCAAGTTGAATCTTCAACTCCTGCATTACAGTGGGCCATCCGATATGGTGCCTTCGATAAATGGGACGTCTGGCTCCCACTCATTCTGAATTCCCTACTCTATGTGAAGGTAACTAGATAACTACTTTGGAATACATCGTCAATCGATGACAATGATACCACGAATGATTGAACATTTCGATTACCCTAGAATGGTCAATCGATAAAAAGAGATACCAATAATGATTGAACAACTCGATTGCCTTAGAAAGGCCAATCGATGAAGATGATACAATGAATGATTGAATGACTCGATTGCCTTAGAAAGGCCAATCGATGGAAATGATGGAATGAATGATTGAATAACTCGATTGCCCTAGAAAGGCCAATCGATGGAAATGATACAATGAATGATTGAATAACTCGATTGCCTTAGAAAGGCCAATCGATGAGAATGATACTGATGAATGATTGAATAGTTCGATTGCGGAATTTCTCGCTTTCGCCATAATAGAAATTCTCTTTGGAACAACGGGATTACTTCCTGAAGCACACATTCGACGACCAACGACGGAAGATAGCGACCAAACGCTAACAAATGCGAGGACAGTATCAAGGCGGTTAAACCAACTAATACCGAAATTACATCGTCCTAAGATAAATTCACCACGATTAGATCCATCAACCAATCGCGGTTACTAAGCTTACTTAGGTATGATTCCGAAAATTCTTCCATCGTCAGGTATACCGATGGTATGATGTCCACAAGCAATAGGACTATCCCGAAATAAGTCTATTCAAGCATGATTCGAAAATGAATGAATGCGGTGTACCAAAGATCAAAAGGTACACACAAGTTGAAATAAAATTACGAGTATACGAAATCATTCGGGCCACCGGATCGTCGATCCTCCTCATCATATGAATGCAGGACTTGCCGGTCCTCAACCGACGCTCCGTCGATAAATACGAGCTCCAACTCTATTTGCTTCCATTGTCTTAAGCAGCGATGACAAAGCGATCGATTCTCAAAGCGGTTGCTTCGGGGCTTGGGATGCCGACGAGCCGACTTGGAGTCCTTTCGGCAAAAACGGGCCTTATGTCCAAAATTCCCACAATTATAGCACGTGATAGACGGTTTGAGACACTCGGTCTTGAAATGACCCGGCGTTCCACAATTGAAGCAGTGATGGCATCGCGCTCGGGAATGAGATCCACGATTATGCGCCGTAGGAGGTCGCTCGAAACGATAGGACTCACGAGGCTTCTTGAAGGTTGGTGACCGCCTTCGGATTGATTACGCCGTTGATTTCTTGGCCGAGATGAAGGTTGTTGTTCAAGACTTTCCTTAGCGGTGGCTCATACGGGAGGGTTCTCTCGATTAATCCGGTCAGTGGCGCAATGATGATTGAGCAAGCGCACATGGGTCATCATGGCTGTATAAAAGTAAGTGGATCAACCGAACATCTTCTCGATCGAGCGAGTCACAGGCACGATTTCCCGGCAACAGTGATTATTTCTCGGGTTTGGTCCGTCTGCGGCCTCTTCTCGTGCATCCACGACCGCTCTCTCCATCTTTGAAGTAGGAAGGTCGCATAATGATTATATTTCCGCATGATTAACACGTTATGATTATATCATGAGATGATGAAAATGAGTATACATACTCTAACTTAGTGATTATATGAATGATTTCTTGAAGTTACATGATTATACGATGAAATTCTTGAAATGATTATCTTGAATAACTTAACAAGATTGATAATATGATCATCAGATTGACAAGCGAGTAATGAAATGAATTGAGTAATTAATGAGTTAACATGATCGTCCTGATTATTAACTGAGTAATGAAATGAATTAAGTGATTGATGAGTTAATATGATCGTCCCGATCATAATGAATGATGATGTTTGAGGATTGTTAAATGATGAATGATGAATGAATGATAATTGCCAGAAATTATACCATGGCTTTAGAAATCTTACAGATCTTAGTCTCGATTGGCTCGGCATTTGCACAGTCACACGTGGCGAAAGTCCAATGATACTAGTCTGATGACGATGATTTCAAATAAGACATGACTCGGAAGGTAGTATTCAAAACCACGCTCCGATACCAACTCTGTAACACCCCAAACTAGGCGGATATTACAGTGCCGTGAATCCCCGACTGGGACCCACCAGGCGAATGAAAAGGATGAATTACACAAGATAAATGTAGTACCGAACCACATTACAACAGTAATTACTCCGATGAGGAGTTTAATTACAACACGCCAGGACAATACCGAATACTAGTGTATTTTATATGAAGATAAAATACACAACACTGAATGAAACGGAGTATCCAAATGAAAATATGCAGCGGAAAATAAAGGACAATAATATGAATGACTGAAAGATCGGGGCCCCCTACTAGTATCACTAGGACTCCTCGCTGTCACCGTGCTCTCCCCGTGCTTTAGCCTTGCCATGACCTGAAAAACAAAATCCCCAAACGGGGTCAGTTAAACAGAACAACAATCCTCAAGAGTTGAAAATACACAATCCTGATTATATCTGAAGTTATGAAATATCTTGTCGAAACATACGCAATCAAACATGCTATATGAATCAACTAACAGTACGGCTCAAAGGAAATGGCGCCACACTACGCCCGGGATGGAAATGTGTCCGTGCACAAGCCACCAACGATCAATACACGCGTGGTCTTGTACCTAATCAGTCTCACGAGACACATAGACTCGTGTGCACAGTCCAATGTGAGGTCAACAACCAACACACGACCATAATGTGCCCGACATGAAAATCCTACACATACCAACTGCACGCCCAAGATGACCGAATGCCACGATGTAACAAAAGTGACATCGAAAATGAATAATGACTCACCGAGATGGAATGGTAATGAAATAAATGACACCAATGAAAGGATTGGAACCGTCGTTCCTTATGGTAAACGATTAATTGATAACAACAAGTTTTGATACGGTTAATATAATGATGAATGAGTTATGATTATGAATGAACAACAACAAAAGGTATGAATATCCTTTTAACCGAGTAAGAATTAACTTACACAATACCGGTGAAAATTATCCTTCCACGAACAACGTCTAAATGAAGTGTCGATTCATACGAACAACCTTAATTCAATACAATTACCAACAATCCGATCAATACACGAATATAACGAATTCCAAACGTCGATACGACTAAACCAAGTCCATCGACACATTAAATCAAACACGGTGAAGCCAACTCCGATTCTATACAAACAATCTTCGAAATACCAAAATCAAAAAACCCCAAGAATTGTTTCAAACCAAAAACATCTCCAATACGATCAATAATCCGTTATGAATATCCAAAAATGTGATTATAACAACAATTAGTCGAAAATCCCCAATTCCAACTCGATTTTCAACGTGTTCTTGAATAATTCCTCAATAATCCAATGAATCCTTATACAAACTCATAATAATATACATATCCCTTCATATAACATGATTATAACGTCGAAACATCATATCTCAACACAAAATCGAAGTCCAAAGTGTTGAAGAATTTACCTCTTGAAGATCCTACCAATTCGATCCGATGAAAACGCGTAAAAACGACTATCCAAGCTTCCCAAATGATTGAAGGTGATGAAAATACACACTCAAATGATAATTGATGAAGAAATCTCTCCCTCAAGTTATTCTCTCTCGGTTGCAGGTGAAGAAGATGGAAAAAATGGAAGAAATGATCTCAAAATGCTCAAAAATGAATTTATAGGGTTTGACTCGGCCAGGCTCGGCCAGTACCCGCCGACATGGTCGTGGCGCGCGGCCGGCGAGGACTCGACCGTGTCTGCCCGACACGGTCGAGGCGCGAAGGGCCTACCGACAGTGACCCGTCCGCGGCGCTCGACAATGACTCGGCGTGTCCGGAACACGGTCGGGCCTGCAAGCGTCGCTACGAGCTAATCGGAAGAGCTCGACTCGGCCGTGCGAGCGACACGGTCGGGTCTCGAGGCGACGCTCGGCACTATCCGGACGAGTGCAGCCGCGGGCGTGCCGGGCGACACGACCGAGTCCGGTCGGCCGTGATCGGCCAAAATCCGAAAAATGAGCGGGTGAGCTAAAACGACCATAACTCTCTCGTCCGGACTCCGATTGACTCACCGTTTGAACCATTGGAAAGCTAACTCGATGCTCTATAATATTGCAAAGATTTAGAATTTTTGGAGTTACCAAAAATTAATGGTGATCTAACAAAGTCGAACTCGTATGAGGAAAGTTGAAACGATGAACAATAACGATACTCAACTCGAAGTTTTTACGAACGGTGAACACGGTGAATGAACATGATTGATGAATGATTATAATTGAGTGAAAATCCACTGAGTGACAATTACCGAATGAAATTACTGAATGATAATGACTGAATTACAACCGGGTATTACAGTTTCATCGACTTGCGAATGATTAAGTATTTGAGATATAAACCTTTCCAGTGCCGACCCCCTTATCCAATAAGGAGTGGAACGTTTTGCTCTCAAATACACGGACTAGTTGCTATATGTATATTTACGAGTTAGGAATGCCAGTAACTACCAGTAAATAAAGAAACATCCATTTGCCTTATGATAATGAATTTACATAATAACAAATACAATGCCCTCACTCAATATCCTCTAAGTGGCATTCGAGGGCATACTCCTAACAATGCATTGTTGTATATGTTGTGTTTTTATGTTTCATGTAATGAGTGTGCATCATTGTTTATTGTATTTTTGTGATGTGCTCTTTCTTAGAACTGAAATTTTAATGGGCCGATGTGTTGAAGGATAAAACCTAAATGGTACCCACGTCCGGAGTATTTCTGTGTAGATGCTTCCGTGACCCTTGGCTGCGACCTTGGGAGTTATGTGTTAATGGGCCGATGTGTTGAGGGATAAAACCTGAATGGTACCCACGTCCGGAGTATTCCTGTGTAGATGCTTTCGTGACCCTTGGTTGCGACCTTGGGAGTTTATGTGTTTATATTATATATGTTGTTGAGTATTCTGTGAACTGTTGTTTGACGGAAATACGATATTATGGTCATGTCGATCTTTCATTATCGAGCTATCGTTGTTCACTTGGGGAGTCTTCTGACCCGTATTGGATATGCGTTTCTTCGAGATTCGTTGTCATGTTGCATCGTGACATATCTGGAGTCATATCTTCGTACTGATCGGTCATGTGTAGGATTTTCAGGACGGGCACGTGTAGTCATGTGTTGGTTTCGACCTCGCATTGAGCTGTGCATGCGAGACGTATTTTGTGAGACTGATTAGGTGCAAGACCACACGCGTATTCGATCGATACCCATTAGTGGCTTGTGCACGGACACATTTACGGATCGGGCATATCGTGACATCCATCTTGAGCCATATTGATTGGTCGTTCATAGTCCATGTATGATCAGGTATATTCGACAATCGGGTTTGTCTTCGATATCCAATATATGTAATTTGTATATGGTCGACGACTTTATTCTCGCGTAAATATGTCCCTGTAGTCCTTTATTGATCCTGCTTGGAGTTTACCATATTGTTGGTATTCTCGTTCGTTGTTGATCCTTTATTGATCTTGTTTGGAGGTTACCTTACCGTTGGTATTCTCGTTCCTTGTTGATCCTTTACTGATCTTGTTTGGATTTTACCTTACCGTTGGTATTCTCGGTCGTTGTTGGTCCTTTATTGATCTTGCTTGGAGTTTACCATATCGTTGGTATTCTCTGTCGTTGCTGATCCTTTACTGATATTGCTTGGAGTTACCATATCGTTGGTATTCTCGGTCGTTGTTGATCCTTTATTGATCTTGTTTGGAGTCCACCTTATCATTGGTATTCTCGATCGTTGTTAATCCTTTATTGATCTTGTTTGGAATCCACCTTATCGTTGGTATTCTCGGTCGTTGTTGATCCTTTATCGATCTTGTTGGAGTTTACCATATCAATGGTATTCTCGTCCGTTGTTGGTTCCTTGTTGATCTTGTGTGGAGTTTATCATGTCGATGGTATTCTCGTCCGTTGTGGTTCTTTGTTGATCTTGTTTGGAGTTTATCATGTCGATGGTATTCTCGTCCGTTGTTGGTTCTTTGTTGATCCTATGTGGAGTTCAACATGTCGATGGTATTCTCGTCCATTGTTGGTTCTTTGTTGATCTTGTGTGGAGTTTATCATGTCGATGGTATTCTCGTCCGTTGTTGGTTCTTTATTGATCTTGTGTGGAGTTTATCATGTCGGTGATATTTTCGTTTGATGCATTGGTTGTTATTACTATTGATTGTGTGAGCATTCATACTTTGTATCGATATCCAGGACTCGTCATTGTTTCGGGCAGTTGCTCTACAGATGTGTCGTGTATTATCGGTTTTATCAGAATTTGAAATTCGATTGTGCGACCCAGCGGACAGAATTGGACATGGATGGACTTTACATATTGGAAATATAATTATGTTTTGAGAATCTTGGCATCGTTTGAATACAGTAAAGATGGCTATTTGAATTCATCGTCACTTGAGAATGCGAAGTGTGGATTGAGGTAAGGGCTGGTTTGATATGAGTTACCACGAATTGGTAAGGTTACTACGGTAAGATTACATTGGAAGTATTCTTACTTTGTAATTACATTGATATGTAATTGTTTATGTTGATGTGAACGCTATCATTGTTGAGTATTGTGGCTGACCCTGTCGTGGGCTTTATCTTTAGGTACTCGGAGATGGAGCTAGTAGCGGTCGTGACAGGATGAGCTTCCCGGTGATACTGGCTATGGCATGTATTTGAGACCGAGTATTTTCCCGACGTTATGATTCCGCTGCAAATGTATTTTTATTATGATTATATCCGCTGCTGTATATTTTAGAATGGTTTCCGGTACTTTACCAACTTGCGTATACTTTTGAAATGGCTTTTTTGGTATTTTGCCAACTTGGGTTTATTTGTAAAACTTTCTCAAACTATATTATCGATGCGTGCTAATAATGACCTAACGTACGTTTTTGAAACTGTTGAAACCTGGTATTTTTGCCTTGTACTTTCAAATAAAATTTTATGACGGTATCTGAGAACTATATTTTGGAAAATATTTAATTATTCGTAAAATAATACCGTATTCGTAAAATGATTTTTAGCCTTGTGGGTTCCGGCGCGGGACCCACAGCGCTGTAATATCCTCGGTTGGTTTTGGGGGTGTTACACGCTTCTTTTGGGGAGCCACGACCTCAGTCGCACCGCCACCAGGTGCGACAACAGAACTCAGTTCGTTAGTGTTTTGCCCCTTTATGAGGACTTCTAACCTTGTTTTGTACTAATTCTTACTTGTTTTGGTTCAGATACTTCAATATTTCCCAAAACCCCCACACTTTAAGATATTTGAAAGAAGGCTTGTGCCCTTTCCATAACTCATACGAAGTTTTATCTTTCTATTTTGTGTGGTTATTTATTCAGAATGTGGTTAGCTACAAGAATAGCTTTCCTCCACATGTTCTACGGCAACACTGAACTTATTAATAAAGCATTCATCATTTATATTAGGGTTCGATTTTTCAACAAATCTATTTGACTGAGGAGCATAACGAGCAGTCGTTTGATGAATTATGCTCTAATCAGTGCATAACTGTTCAAAGGTTGCGACATACTTACCGCTTCAGTCACTTCGGACTGCTTTTATTTTACAATTATTTGATTTTCAACCTCATTTTTATTAATTTTAAAGGCCTCGATTGCTTCATCTTTGCTTCTCAAAAGAATCATATAGCAGTATCTTGTGCAATCATATATAAAAGTGACGAAGTAATTTTTACCTCCTCTAGTTTGCATAACTTTTAAGTCACACACATCAAGTGTGAATTAATTTTATAGGAGTGGTATTCTTTTCCACCGAATGAAAAGACAATTTAGCCATTTTTGCTTCAACACATACTTTGCATTTCTTATTAAGTTCAACATGTGTTTTAGAAATCAATTCTAGATTAATTAGTCTTTTAATTGAGTTTAGAACAACATGTCCCAATCTAGAATGCCATAAATCTGAACACTCGAGCAAGCAAACAGAAGAATGAACATTATTATTAGTTTTATTCTTGCCTTCACGACTTATAAGGATCACATTTATTTTGAATAATCCTCTGTCAAGATATCCTCGACCAAGGAACATTCCAAACTTGCTGATAATGAATTTATCAGACTAAAAAACTAGTCTAAATCTATGATTAACTACTAAAGAGCCTGAAACTAAATTCCTTCGGACGTCTGGGACATGCAGCACATACATCCTTAAGCAAAAGCTCCTTTCCAGAGATCAACTTTAATAACACGTTCCCCACACATGCAATTAGAGAAGACGCAGAGTTTGTCATATGCAATATCCTACCACCAGTAACAGTGTAGGAAGAGAACATGTCCTTATCAAAACAAACATGACGAGTAGCCCCAGCATCAACGTACCAGGCGCGATGATTCTCCACCATATTAGTTTCAATCACCATAGCTGAGACCTCCTCATCCAGTTCCTCAACCATGGCTGACAGTTCCAGATATGGCATGTCAACATCGCCATGTTCAACAACATTAGCAACTCAATTGCCTTTGTTTCGCTGACCAGTTGAATTTATTGGCAAACGACAGTCCTTTGCCTTGTGGTACGCCTTATCACAGTTGTGGCAGTTTCCACTAAATTTCTTTGTCTTAAAAGGCTTTTTTCGTTTTTCTTAAACATGATTCAGTTTCCTCTTTTTGCTAGAGGATCCATACTCAAGAAAGTTTGCTTTGACCTCTATCGAGTCTCTCTTGAATTTAGAGTCATACTTTCGGTTGTTTTCCTTAATTCTGAGTCCAAACAAGTCCAATAAACTCATTTCTTTTCGTTTGTATTTGAGGTAATTTTTGAAGTCCTTCCAACTTGGAGGTAACTTCTCAATTACCTTCCTCACAACAAACATTTCAGGAAGAATCATTACTTCGGCATTAATTTCATGCACAATTAATTGAAATTATTGGACATGTTACGATTTTGTAGTCCGTCATCTGAAAGTCCAGGTAGCATCTGATCACGAACTTCTTGGCTCCAGCATCATCGGCTTCGTACTTTTTCCCCAAATAATTCGAGAGCTCTTTGGAGGTCTTGATTTTGACTGTACATGTTGTACAGAGAATCAACCACCCATTTAGAATCATATTACGGCACATGAAGTCAATGTTATTCCAATCCATAAGCAAAACACTTCGTACAATCAGTTTCCGTTTCACTAACCACATGAGGATCATCCTTGAGGTAAACAGCAAGTCCCAAGATAGTGAGATAAAACATCATCTTTTACTGCCATCTATTGGAATCAACACCCGAAAACTTCTCGGGTTTCTCATCTTGTACATCATGAATGTTGACAACAACTTTGGTAGCAGCAGCGACAACATCAGAATCGATCACTATTGGAAATTACATAAAATAATTGTCTTACAATTTTTCGTTCTATGAATTTTCTACAGTGTTATTACAAATAAAGGCGTCTAGTTATAGTTCAAGCTCCCAAGCCACAAGGACCAAGTCCAGCCCAAAGTCCAATTACCAAGGACCAAGCCCCACGTCTAGCCGGCGGGCGGGCGACGGCGGCGCGCGTGTGGGCTTTGCATCGTTGGTCCACTAGTGTATACTACTAACTTGTTAAACTACCAATGCATCTTCTTACTAATAAGCTAGTCAAGAAGGCTTTAATTTCCAATGTGGGATGACTTTTCATACCCACTTTGACTCTTCACCATTTCAATTAAATGACCAACTTTAATCATTTATTTCTCACTCACTGAAAATCGGGTTTGAGGAAAATAAAATTCTAGATTTATCTCCTCGAAACATAGATTCAAAATAATATTTAATTCCCAAGAATTAAATATTTTATTATCATTACCTTAATTTAAATTGAGTCAAAACTCATTTTTCTAAAAAAATCAATTTCCAACAAAAGATACACTCAAGAAGGTGGAAACAAAGAATATAACACGCTCCTTCCGATGTAGAGGTGATATCACTTTCCAGAGTTGAGCCTACGTTACTATTTTAAATACCTCTTGAAATCTTAATCTGTAAAGCATCCAAGAAGCACAAGCATTGTAGATGCATAATTCATCATGGACCAAGTTCATGTTATAAATTGCCTAAACTCATTCGACGACTAATCCATCTCAAACATGGAAAAAAAATTACTAAGAAACTTACTCACAAAATCTCACATATAGCCATTGATGAAGGTATGAGGGTATAGCATCCAGAAACATCATCCTACTCAATCATCAGGCGTAAATCAAACCTAAATCAATCCTTTTGTTACCCAAAATATTATTCGGAATGATTTGCTAGATCTGGCTACAGGTGAGTAACAAACAAAATGCAAGAGCACGAACGATGGAATGAAAATAACAAAAGATTTGCCAGGGTTGTTAATCCGAGCTTGAATTCTCTCGCGAGATATTATTAATAATAATACTGCTTTGGAGTACCATTATTAATGTGAGGGTACGATTACAATGAGTGTAATAACCCTAGTTGTTTAGCTCTTGAGTGTTGATGATTGCCGGAAGAACCAGAGTTAATGCTCTGTGAGTTCTTGTTACAAAGATTAAATATAGTGAGCGTTCGTTTCTGCCGAACGTCTTTCTTATCTCTGGGATTTCTCTTTGGGGGAATTCCGAGTCCCCTCCCAAATGCTGAAAGTCTCCTATTTATAGAAGATGAGGTAGTTGGGATGTCTTAATACCAAACGGGCGATCGCCTTTCCTGCATTAAATGCTCATTTAATGCTTCTGACACGCCATTAGTGGCGAATAGGGCGATCGTCCCAGCACGTGGGTCGGTTTCCTTAAAGTCCGTGGCTACTATAGGTAGTCAACCGTGCGAATCAATGAGAAAACAACACGTGCCTCGAGACTCAGTCCTGGGAAGTCCCTACTTAGGGCGCCTTTTGCAGGTCTGTCGGTAGGTGAGAGGCTGTCCTTGTCATTAACACCTGGTGATGGGCTGGAGTCAAAAAAGCATTCTCCTGCTGCGCCGTTTGCGGGTATGCACGTGGGCCTTCTTCCCAAGATTCAGTCTTCGTAGACTTGACGGATGTCAGCTTTACGTGTGGCATAAGACGGTCGTCCTTGGTCGGGCATTAGGGACGATCGCCTTGTAAGACGACCGCTAGGTACTTGGACTTGATCTAAAATCTTTGTTTGGCAAGACTGCCTTGGTTTATTTGACACTTAACTTGGGCCGACCGGCCTCTGTGCCTATTGGCGGGCTGTTGATGCCTCTTGGCAGCCAATCGCGGTTGAGGCGATCGCCTCTTTCGAGGCGTATTAATTGCCGCACAACAATTGCCCCCCAGCTCGCTCCGATGTCAAAGACGTGGGGTGAGGTGGTTCCACTGGCGATCGTTTGAATTAATGATGAGCGACTCATCACTTTATGGAACAGACGATCATCTTCTCGAGTGGACTTTGATCTTGAATTTGGACGACCTACTCGGTCGCTGAAAAGAGCAGGGAGTGAAAGCTGACTTGAAACATCATTGGGGCATGTGTCACGTTCCTGTTGGGGGAGTCTGATGGTTTGTCAGACTTATCCTCTGGCGTGCCCTCGAAACGACGCGCACGTGGGACTCGAGGATGGTATTAAAGTCGGACTTTTCCGACCTTTGCGCTTCGGCCCTTGAAACTTTATTTATTTGCCTAGAAGCCCCTACTTTCGCCTATAAAAGGGACTAGGGTTTCTGGTGTTAAAACCTATCTGCACTTTTGTCTGAGAAGAAAGATTGCCGGATTCCTTTGAAGCTTCGCATCACCGAGCGTCGTTCGACTAGACTTTTTAGGTACGAAAAAACCTTCTCTCTTTTTCCTTTCTTTTTTGAAGATGTCCGGAGGAAAACCAATAGTGTATGAGATGGGTAGCACTTCCGCCGCTGGGACTTCGACCGCCCAGGATGAAATCTCCGTGGAGTTCCATGTAGAGACAGCCATCGAGGCTATTCGCGCCGGGATTGAACCCACGGAGGTCGAAAAACTCTTTAACAAAGCCGATGCGGACAGGGCGGCGGAGGCCGAGCGAAGGCGTTCGCTGGACGAAGAGGAGATGGAAGTGAAGGCGTACTGGTAGCGAAACAATGCATTCGGCAAAGCCTTTTCAGACTTTGCCGATCTTATGGAGAAATTGGCCGGCCCAATTCCTAAGTTTGATTTCCGCGAATACTCGATCGCCCACCCCCATCACCCCAAAAGGTGGACGCTGTTCCGGTCCACGCACCGCTCCCCGTGGTCCCTTGGTCAGATTAGGAGCTCGGTGACCAGGAAAGATTTTGACCACTGGAGGGCGAAGTTCCATGTCCCCTCTGACGTTTCCCTCTATGTGCCTGCCGAGAATGAACGTGCCGACCAACCTCCTGAGGGCATGGTCGCCGTTAATGAGGCGATCATGGGGGCCGGACTATGGTTCCCACTACCGTTCGCCGTTTCATACTTGTTGACCGCTTGGAATGTGGCGCTGCTCCAACTGACGCCGAACGCTTGGCTGCAGATCGTCTGCACCCTTACTCTGTTCGGAGGTCACCAGCTGTACCGTCTTCCTTCACCGCTGAATATGAACTATCTCTTCAAGCTGACGGCTCATAAGGGTTCCGTTGGCGGCTACCACATTCAAGGTCGCTCAGGCCGGGTGATTCTTGGGGTCTCGAACAAGGTCCGGGGCGATCCGACGAAGTGGTTATGGGTCGGCGGTGGATGGAAGTCGGCCGCGAGTGACAATCCCACCGACGAGTTGGATATCCCCACCGGCTTCCGGGAGAGGAATATGAGTAAGGGTTTTGACTCTCCCTTCGTTCGGATATATTCTGAACTGATCTAATTTGGCTTTCTTTTTGCAGGTACCCTTGTTCCGGCGGCAGGCGAGCTAGAATTTGATTTCGCGATCGTTTGGGAGCGGATACGTAGTATTCCAGACAATCATATCGACGCTCGCCATATCAACAACGAAGCCTGCTGGTTGGCCACTCGGCTGTTTCATTTTCCTCGCCACTTAAGGGTTTCAGGTATGAATTTTCACGATCTTCCTTTGCTTGACGATTGTCTTGCGGCTGAGGAAGGTGACTAACCTTTGCCGATTGTTTTCTTTGCAGAAATCCGCTTCCCTCGTTACCCAAAGCCCCCTACAAAGATCGCTATGTCGAATCCCAAGATTATGAGTGACCTGCGCCAATGGAAGGAAACGAGCCAAGTTCCCGCAGCGCCGCTCCGACCTATCCCAGAGGCAAGGCCTCTCCTAGAGCCGGTCGCCGTTGATCAAGAGCCTCGGGAGGAGGGAGAACTTCGGCTCAATTGCAAGAGGCGGAGGGCGGAGGAGCCCTCGGCCTCTGCTACTGTTGATGCGCCTACTGTGGTGCCGCTGATCGCTGTGCCTCCGCTTTCCGCGATTCCACTGGTGGAGGGGTCCACGCCCTCCTCGACTTTCCTGGAAGCCGCGGCGGTTGCCCACGTTGAGACCTATCGTGGGAGGCTGTTCTTTGGCTGCGACCCAGAGAAGGTCGCAAGGTGAGCTCGGTTGCTTTGCTGGGTTATGACATTTCCTTATGTTTGGAAGTATACCAACTCTTTTGTTCTTGGTACAGGGTCCGTCGCTACGACCCGAACTGCTCGCCGCTGGTGCTGGATTTCCTATCGAGCAACGCTCCTTGCGAGGCTTGTGATGTCCCTCACTACGTTGCTCGGGCTGTCGTCGCCCTGCCGGAGGCCTGGACGACTGACCTGGACGCGATCGTGTGCCGGCGATCTGCTGATGCGATGCAGGCGACCTTCGCTCTAGCCCTTCAGACGACGACGATGGCTGCCCAGGCCGTGAAAGACTATGAGGGGCAGCCCTCCACCGCTGGTCTTCAGGTGGACCTCGAGGCTGCTCGAAAACAAAATGCTGAGCTTGCCGACAGGCTCGTGGCGATGGAGAAGAGCTCCGTGGAGGCGGCCAACAGGGCGAGCCATGACCTTGATCGGGCCCGGGCGGCGAATGACCGGATGCGGTATCAGATGACAGATGCCCGCAGGTCGCACGCGGCTGCACAGAAGGAGGTCGCTGAGCTGACTTTTCTGTTAAATTTCATTTTTTTCTGCCATATATCTACTATTTACTGCGATTGTTATGCGGTTTGCTTGCTTTTATATTGTCTTTGTCATTCTCATCTTATTTTCATTTTTGGGTTCACTACCCCATTCTATTTCTCGTAGTGCGTTTGGATTTTGTATTGGTCGATGTCGCACTGTTTGCGGGTTGGTAGTTGGAATGTGGGTACCTTGTCGGGTAAGCTTTTGGAGCTTGTGGATGTTTTGGGTAAGAGAAGGGTTGATTTGGCTTGTATTCAGGAGACTAGGTGGAAGGCGCGATCGAGGAGGTGAACGGTTATAAATTGTGGTATTCAGGCCTTGCTAACTCGAGCAATGGTGTGGGCATTCTTTTTTCTAAGGAGCTTAAGGACAACGTCGTGGAAGTTAAGAGGTTCAATGATAGGATTATGTCCGTTAGAGTGGTGGTTGGGGAGAAGGTGGTTAATGTGGTATGTGCGTATGCCCCACATGTTGGTTTGGGGGTGCTTGATAAGGAAGCTTTTTGGGTCTGTTTAGATGAGTTGGTCGGGTGTATTCCGGACGATCAATTTATTATTTTGGGGGGCGATTTCAATGGGCATATTGGTGAGGGGGTGGATGGTTATCATAGTGCGCATGGGGGTTTCGGCTTCGGAGTTAGGAATGCAGGAGGTTCCGCACTGTTGGAGTTTGCCACTGCGCATGAGTTGGTAATTGCTAACTCTGTTTTTCAGAAAAGAGCTGAGCATCTCATCACCTTCAGTAGTGGGTGGCACAACACGCAAATTGACTACCTTCTTTTGCGCAGTCGTGATGCTAGGGCGTGCGTGGACTGCAAGGTGTTCCGGAGCGAGGCATGTGCTTCTCAACACCGGCTGCTGGCTATGGATTTATCCATGGGAGGTCGTGTTGTTAGCAGGGTTATACAAGCCAGACCTAGGATTCTCTGGAAGGATCTGAAGGGTGAGAAGGCGACAGTATTCAAGGAGTCTCTGACCCGCAAAGGAGTTTTTTTGCGTGCGGGCGATGCTAACCTTATGTGGACCAGCATGGCCAATGCTATTAGGAGAGTGGGCGAGAAGGTGGTAGGGGTTTCTTCGGGCAGGTCTAGTGGACCTAGGGAGGCTTGGTGGTGGAATGAGGAGGTCCAAAACAAGGTTAAGGCAAAACAAGCGCTATTTAAGGAGCTTTTGTCGGCTAGTGCTGGGGGGGGGGGAGAGAATCTTGAAGATTGTAGCGTACAAGGTGGCGAAAAGAGAGGCTAAGAAGGCAGTAGCTAAGGCTAAATGTGAGGCTTACGAGGAGATGTACAAGCGCCTAGACACCAAAGAAGGAGCGAATGCTATTTTTAAACTAGCAAAAGCTAGGGAAAGAGGGCGGCGCGACCTAGGTCCCGTTAAGTTTATTAAGGATGATTTGGGTCAAGTGTTAGTGAATGATGTGGCTATTAAGGAGCGGTGGAATAGGTATTTTTTCGAACTTTTCAATGAGTCTAGAGGTAGTGACTCGGTGGTGCAAGGAGTTAGTCTATCTTCTGCTCGTTCGTTTAGTTCCTGTGAGAGCATCAGCAAGGAGGAAGTAAAGGGTGCCCTAATGAAAATGGGTAGAGCTAAGGCTGTAGGCCCGGATCAGATCCCTATTGAGGTGTGGCTTTGTCTGGGGGAAGTCGGAGTTCAGTGGCTAGCAGAGCTGTTCAACATCCTCCTCAGAGGCTCTAAGATGCCGACAGAGTGGAGGCATAGTATTGTCGTGCCTTTTTTCAAGAACAAAGGCGATGCTCAGAGTTGTAGTAACTATAGGGGTATTAAACTCCTCAGTCATACTATGAAACTTTGGGAAAGAGTGGTGGAATGCAGGGTTAGAAGAGAAGTTGAGATCTCAGAGAACCAATTTGGCTTCATGCCGGGGAGGTCCACGACTGAGGCCATTCATCTCATCAGACGCCTTATGGAGAAGTTTAGAGAGCGGCGATCGTCGACCGGCTGACCAGCGAGCTGGCGTCATCGAATGAGGAGGTGTCCGCCAAGGTTGCCGAGCTCCATGGCGCGAACCAAACGCTTACGGGGCTGAGGGAGAAGCTAGAGGCGACCGAGGCTGATCCCTATCTTAACGTGGAATACGTCAGCGAATTTTCCTATTATATGGCTTATGCTGACGCAATCCGTGCTGCTAAGAAGAGAGGGCTCGAGGTCAGCCCTTTAACTTTAAATAGCTCTCCGTCTCTGCTCATGAGCTCGACTATTCCGGGTGGAAGTACTTTCTTGATCACGAATGGACCTGACCATCTTGATTTTAATTTTCCGGGGAACAATTTTAATCTTGAATTATAGAGAAGTACTTGCTGCCCCGTCATAAATTTAAGTTTAACGTCTCTTTGTAGATTCGAGAGTTTTCGTAGCATTCATCCCGGAATTCTTCCAACTCATTTAGCTCTAGCAATCTTTCCTTTCCGGCGGCCTCAAAATCCAAATTTATTCTTTTCACCGCCCACATCGCTTTATGTTCCAATTCCAAAGGTAGGTGACATGATTTCCCAAATATGAGTTGATAGGGAGATGTTCCCAAATGGGTTTTATAGGCCGTACGATAAGCCCAAAGTACATCGTCGAGCTTGGTTGACCAATCTTTCCGAGATGTACTCACCGTCTTTTCTAGGATTAACTTAATCTCTTTGTTGTCCGCTTCGGCTTGTCCATTTACTTGTGGATGATAGGCCAATGATTTCTTTGATCGGAACCCATATTACTGAAGGAGTTTATCCATGATTTTGTTGACAAAATGTGATCCCCGATCACTGATTAACGCTCTTGGGGTTCCGAATCGGCAAAAGATGTTCTTCTTTAAAAATTTCATTACTACTTGAGCATCATTTGTTGGGGAAGAAATTGCCTCGACCCATCGAGATACGTACTAGACCGCTAGTAGAATGTACTTATTCTCAAATGATGAGGAAAATAGACCCATGAAGTCGATACCCCATACGTCAAATAGTTCAACCTCAATTACGTTGGTCAGGGGCATCTCATGACGTCTTGAAATATTTCCCACTCGTTGGCATCTATCGCATTGTTGAATGAAGAGATAGCAATCTTTGTATAATGTAGGCCAATAAAATCCACTTTGCAACACCTTTGCGGCAGTCCGTGTTGCTCTGAAATGTCCTCCGGTTGGTGACGAATGACATTGTTGAAGAATTTCATCCCATTCCTCTTGCGGTACACATCTTCTCACTATCATGTCGGCACATCTTTTAAAAAGTAGTGGATCATCCCACATATAGAACTTGATATCATGTAGGAATTTCTTCTTTTGATAATGAGATAAATCCGGGGGTAGCACACCTGCGACCAAAAAATTAACAATGTCAGCAAACCACGGAAATTTAGCTTCTACCATAAAAAGTCGCTCGTCCAGAAACTCTTCTTTAATCCCTTCGATCTCGGGCTCCTCCTCCTTTTTGTACTCGAGGCGAGATAAGTGGTCAGCTACCACATTTTCACAACCTTTCCTGTCTCGAACTTCCACATCAAACTCTTGTAAAAGAAGAATCCATCGAATTAGGTGAGTTTAGAATCTTTCTTTTCGAACAAGTATTTGATAGCTGCGTGGTCCGTGTGTACTATCATCTTTGTAACAATTAAGTATGATCGGAACTTATCAAAAGCAAATACCACGGCAAGCATTTCTTTCTCCGTTGTTGTGTAATTTTGTTGGGCTCCGTCCAATGTTTTACTTGCATAATAAATAGCCCGAAAGAGTTTCTCACGACGTTGTCCCAACACAGCTCCGACCACATAATCACTTGCATCACACATGATCTCAAAAGGTTGAGACCAATCCGGTACCACGAGGATAAAAGAACTCACTAATGCCTTCTTTAAAGTCTCAAATGCCTGCAAACATTCGTTAGAAAGAATGAAAGGGGTATCTTTTTCTAATAATTTACTCAAAGGTTTAGTGGTTTTTGAAAAGTCTTTTATGAATCTCCTATAAAAACCCGCATGCCCAAGAAAACTCCTAATTGCTTTTTCATTCTTCGGTGGGGGAAGTTTCTCAATGGCGACAATTTTCGCCCTATCAACCTCCAAACCGGCGGCGGACACTCTATGGCGTAGGACAATTCCTTCTTGCACCATAAAGTGGCATTTCTCCCAATTCAGCACGAGATTAGTGTCTCCACATCGCTGCAAAACTAAAGTGAGATTATGCAAGCAATGATCAAATGAATCCAAACACCGAAAAATCATCCATGAAAACTTCCATTATATTTTCGATTAAACCATGAAAGATAGCCAGCATGCAACGTTAAAACGTGGCTGGGGCATTACATAAACCAAACGGCATTCTACGATAAGCATAAATTCCATAAGGACATGTAAAAGCCGTTTTTTCTTGATCTTCCAGTGTTATGTAGATTTGATTATACCCTGAATATCCATCAAGAAAATAGAAAAATTCATGCCCCGCCAATCTATCAAGCATTTGATCAATGAAGGGAAGGGGAAAATGGTCTTTGCGAGTAGCCGCATTTATAGCCCTATAGTCTATACACACTCGCCATCCCGTAACTACTCTCATAGCAATTAATTCATCTTTCGCATCTTTGGTTACAGTCATCCCTCCCTTTTTTGATACAACTTGCGTAGGGCTCACCCACTCACTATCGGAAATTAGATATTTCATTCCGGCATCTAATAGTTTTAGCACTTCCTTTTTCACCACTTCTTTCATTATGGGATTAAGGGGGGTGTATTGGATTGAGACTCTGTAGGATTTTAAAGGATTTTGAAAGTCCGGGTGTATTCGATCCAGACTTTTAAAAGTCCTTTAAAATCCAGAGGTATTCAATCCAGACTATTTAATGTCTTTTAAAATTCAGAGGTATTCAAACTGGACTTTTTGAAGTCTTTAAAAATCTGGTAGTATTCAACATTATGTGGATTTTAACAATCCATGGATTCTGATGGATTTTTCAAAAAAATTACAAAGGACGAAATCTGAGCTTCACACATGAGATTTCGATGGATTCTGCCTCAGCGCCCGTTGTCACCCAACGATCGCTTATGTCATTTGAGCTCCCCCCTTATATCCGCCGCCACTCTCCGCCTTCGGAATCTCATCGGACCCGCCCACACCGCCGTCGACGTCACCATTGTTAAAATTATCATCGTTGCTGCCGGATCTGAGAAAGATGAATCAGAGCCGTGGTGGAGGCGGGGTTGTCGAGCGTCGCCGGAAAAGAAGAGGGTGTCACCAGAAATCTAAAGGAGTCCATCCCAGCCGTTGTTGATGTCCAACGGCTGCTGGGAGTGCATTCCCACCCGCGACTGAGACCCAGCGCGAGCGTTGGGTTAATGTATTTGGACTCCAACAAAATTCACACGAAGTCGATAACAAATTCCCCAAAACTCCACGCGGAGTCTATAGAATTCCCCTAAACTACATGCGGAGTCTATAGATTTCAAAAGTCCATAGACTTTTAAAAGTCCAAAAAAATCCTACAGAATCCCAATCCAATACACCCCCCTAAGTCTTCGTTGATTTTGCACTTTAGGTTTAAAATTTTCTTCAAGCAAAATCCTATGCATGCATATGGAAGGGCTAATTCCCTTCAAATCTGAGATAGACCATCCTATAGCCGACTTATGTGCTCTCAATACACGAAGCAATTTATCTAGTTGAGTGGATGAAAGTGAAGAGGATACAATTATCGGATTGGTATTGTTATCATCTAGAAATGCATACTTGAGGTGTTCCGGTAGGGCTATAAGGTCCAAGCTTGGTTGAGATAAATCCGATTGAGATGAAACGGACCCAAAATTTTTCACCATGTCATTGGACATGTTCGAGTCTTCCGTCAACTTGATTTCCGCAACTACTTCATGCTCCTCTTTGTCAAAATCATCGGATTTTTTTATTTGCGTTTTTTCATGTAGAGAATTTAATTCAGAAACATAATCAAACAAGTCAGAATCGTCAAACTCCAAAGTTGAATCACTAGAAAAACATGAGTTCGTAAGAGCAAACTCTAACGGATCCGAAGACAATGAGTGTAAGATTTTTTTCTTTCCATACGAGCTTATATGGTCAATAACATTGCAATATTCCGTATCATCATGAAATTTCATAGCTTTAAATATAGAAAATAGAACATGCTCATCGTTAACACGTAGTGTTAATTCTCCCCTTTCAACATCAATAAGAGCCTTTCCCGATGCTAAAAATGGTCGTTCAAGGATAAGTGGTAGATATTCATCTTCTTCCATATCGAGGACAACAAAATCCGCTGGAAATATAAATTTGTCGACTTTTACAAGCACATCTTAAACAATCCCCTTGGGATGTGTTATGGATCAATCCGCCAATTATAGCATAACCGTTGTGGCTTTCATTTCTCTGACACCTAATTTCCTGAAAATAGATAAAGGCATAAGGTTAATCGAAGCACCTAAATCACACAAAGCTTTATCGAATGAGACGTTTCCAATGGTGCATGGAACGGTAAAGCTTCCGGGATCCTTAAGCTTTTGAGGTAAATTACGTTGGATAATAGCGCTACATTCTTCGGTTAGTTTAATCGTCTCATGATCTTCCATCTTTCTTTTTCTTGACATCACATCCTTCAAGAATTTTGCGTAGTTAGGCATTTGTTCCAAAGCATCTGCAAAAGGAATATTGATATTAATTTTCTTGAAGATGTCTAGAAACTTTGCGAATTGTGCATCTAACTTTTTCTTTTTGAAACGTTGAGGAAAAGGGAGAGAAATGCTAGGAGTAGAGTTAGAAGATATTTTAGGCTTTTAAGCCCCCTTAGATGTATCATGCTTCCCTTCTTCCTCTATAATTTCGATTTGATCCTCCTTGACTCCCTCTTTTTGTTGGACCCTTGGCATCTTTGGCCCTTCATAATTCGTTCCACTTCTTAAGGTGATCGCTTGACAAGACTCTTTTGGATTCACTTCAGTATTGCTCGGAAATTATCCCCGATGATGTTGACTCCCGACAATTTTAGCTAATTGTCCAATTTGAGTTTCGAGATTTTTCATTTGAGCTCCCATGGTGGTAGCTAATTGAGTGACATGGCTTCGATTTTGTCTAATTTCTCCTCATCTCGACTAAATCGGCTTTTTGTCTCCATCATTAAGGGAGCTAGAATATTCTACGTCGGCTTTGCTTCTTCAATTATCTCACCATTCGACACTTTGAATCCGGCCGGTGGTTGCAAAGCATTCTTTGGATTAGCATAGCTAAAATTTTCATGATTTCGATTGGAGGGATGGTAGAAGCACGGTGGTGGATTATTCCGGAAATTGTTGTAACTCCGATTATTAATGTAATGTGTCTCCTCCAATGGATCAGACGGTAGTGAACTTGAACTTCCTTGAGAATTTCCCTTCGAATCACCTCCTTTTGTTAGAGCCCCCAATTGAGTAGTTAGCATCGTCATTTGCGCGGTTAGTGCCTTTATAGGATCCGAATCGGATATCTCAGCCACCCTTCTAATATTTGCTCTTTCCATCGGCCATTGATAGCTATTCATAGCCATTTCTTCGATCAATCCATAAGCTTCTTCAGCGCTTCTTGCTAGCAATGCCCCTCCCGCGGAAGCATCAATAAAATTTCTTATTTCTCCCATAAGACCATTGTAAAAGAAACACATTTGTTGATCTTCGGGGAAACCATGTCGAGGGCATCGCCTTAGTAGATCTTTGAAACGTTCCCAAGCTTCATATAATGGTTCGGAGTCCAATTAATGAAATTGAGTAATCTCACTTTTTAGCTTCATTATCTTGTTTGGCGGCAAAAATTTGAACAAAATTTTTTCGCTCAATTCTTCCCATGTCTTTATACTTCCGGGAGCTAAAGTTCCAAGCCAATTTATTGCTTTCTCTCTCAAAGAGAATGGAAACAATCGTAAGCATATTGCATCATTCGAGACTCCATTCATTTTGATAGTATCACATATTTGCATGAAATGAGTGAGATGGGCATGTAGATCTTCAATAGCAAATCCTCCAAATTGATTTTGTTGAACCATTGAAATTAAGGCGGGCTTAAACTCGAAATTTAGGGCGTTGATTGGAACATGAGTGATTCCTCCAAAGTTTCGATCTAGTTTTGGTCGGAATCCATCCCGAATTGATTGCACCCTAGTTGTTGGATTTTCAATCCTTCCGCCCTCGTTGTCTTGGATTATTGCATTCTCGTTCGTGCTATCCCTTCCCACGTTATCTCCCGCTCTCTCCATGTCTTCAAAAAGATCCCTTCTTAGTTTCCTTGAGGTAGCACTTGTTCTTCGGGCAAATGCTTCTACTTCCGAGATGAAAGTTTCTAAAGGCACTCGAGATGAACGAGTGTTCATGCATTCCCTGAGTAGAAATTGTATAACATGAGTTAAGTAACAAATAAGAAAATGTCTAAAGTAAGACTAGAAACACTTATCGTAATATCAACACTAATAAAATTAATTTAGTCCCCGGCAATGGCGCCAAAAACTTGTTCGCTATAATTTTAAACAATCCGCAAGTGTAGGGAGAATATGTAGAAAGCAGCGAGCAAGGTCGTATTCCACAGAGACTAAATATTCTTATTGTATTGAGTACTAGATTATAATGTTTCCGATTTTATCTAGACGAATGAAAGGTAAAATGGATGGTTAATGAAATAATGATCACAATAAATTAAAACAATTGAAAATATCCAAATTAAAGCGAATTGCAAGAGTTTAGAAAGGTAGATTCCAAGGCTAGGTTTCCGTTGATTACTAAATTTAGTCGGGATTGGTTCCAAAAAGTTCTAAGTGCGTCTCCAAAACGATGATCACAACAATATTCTAAAGTCTCTCTCGAGATGCATTAAAACGTAGATTAAACAACCTATAACAACGTCTCCGTCTATTATAAATTATCTAACTCCAAAATGTTCAGAAGATTAAACATCATCATAGTTCATCACCGATTTCTCAATCTCGTAATTTACTACGTCAAATACTCGAAACCTATTAATGCCCTCTTCTCTCGAATTATGAGCAATTAAGTTAAACATGTAAAAACATTGATCAAGTGTCTAAACATGAATCAAAACCAAGTATTTTATAAAGAAATCACACTAGATATATATAATTATCAATCCCTCAAAACCTTAGCAAATCAACGTACTCCCATGCCCGGAATCTAACGAGTTTAGCCGGACATGGTAATGAAAGAAAGATTAATAATCATCATGTTCATCATGTTCATGCTAAATAAAAACAACAAAATAAATAAAAGATAGGAAGAAGATAAAACTCGGATTGCGTCTTAATTGATCCCGGTTGAAGCCTTCAAATGTTCTTGAAGTGTTCTTCAAAAATTCTTCAAATCTCCTTCTTTTTGAATGAAAAACTCTTAATCTTGTGTTTGTTTTCTCTCTCCAATCTCTCCAAAACTCTCTCAAAATCTGAATATCACCAAGTCTTGCCCAAGATCCTTTTTTATAAGGCTAAAAATACCACTTTTCATGCTCAAATCTTGCAAAAATGTCAAAAGGTGATTTTTCCACCGAAAAGTGACACGGCCCGTGTCATAGTGCTCTAGAAAAGGTAATGTTCACTGGACAGGGAACTCGACCGTGTCAATATGGCACGGCCGAGCAAGTGACACGACTGTGCACGGCCCGTGTCATACTCCTCCAAAAAGGGTACAATTGCCTGGATGTGAAACCCGACCGTGTTAATATGGCACGACCGGGCTAATGACACGGCCCGTGTCAAATGACACGGCCGAGCTCGCGTTGGTCCGTTTTGACACCGTTTTGACTCCTTTTTAGGCTCGATCTCTCGTTTCCGCATTGCTTGATATGTATTGGGGTTTGACACTTCGTTCTTGCTTGATTTATGTCCATAAAGTACCTATAAAATCAATAAAACGTACCCAAGCGTGATCGAGTCCAATAAACACAATATGAGCATAAACGACACAGTTCTACACATTTTAGGATCTTAAAAACCGGAAAATCGGTGCAAAAATATGTGTAAAAATGAGTGTTATCAATTACAGCGTCGTGAGCCCCGTCTTGGGGCCCACAAGGCTATTCATACGCGGAACTATAAAACTTAACCGAGAAGGTCCAAATACAATGAAACGAAGGACAATGCAAATGGTATTCAAACTATATCCAATGTAACCAAATACATCACAACACAAACCAATACCTCGACAACACAGGCCGGAACATTAAGGAAACTGAAAAATAATACTCGAGTATTCGAAAACCATCCCAGTACAATAATACTGAATGGGGAAAACACAAAATATAACCGGAGATAAGACACAGTATCACGCTTGCCCATCATCTTCATGCCAACCCAATACCTGTCTGTCCGCTCTCTTGGAACCTGAAATACATAAAAAGTATTTCCCCCCATAAAGGGGTTAGCCGTCGAATAGCTAGTGCAAGTATATCGAATATGAAACATAATACTCCTCGACAATAAAGTAAAAGTAACCGTCAATTCATCATTTCAAGACTAGTATTCCGGAATAACTAAATCTCATTACATCACATCAACACATATATGATTAACCGTGGAACCGCACCAGAGGCTACGGAACCCTCAGAGAACCCGTTGGTCCGTACCAGAGTGGTTAACCCAAATTACCCGTGGAATCACACAAAAGGCTACGAAACCCTCAGAGGACCAGTCGGTCCATCCCAGAGTGGATATAATCAATCATACCAATCATATATCTTACTTTCAAAGTCGAGAACGTACAATCATAAACATATACTTGCCTTTGAGACATCAAGAAATCGGAAGGAAAAGAGTATAAGTTCGGTGGGTCTAAGAACGTGCTTCCGGCACCTAAACGATTCACAAGGAATATGATAATCAATAATCCATACTCAAATCACATGAAGAAACTCCCGAAACCCGCCTACGATTCATGAAACCACAAGGGTAAACAACTAGAGGTTGGAAAATCATCCAAACCCTCTCAAGTCCGAACAAGGTACGAAACAATCCATATAATCATAGGGAAAACATAGGTACGGGGTAGATACTGTAACAACTGGTTGTAAATTCATTTGTTATCATTCATTAATTATCACTCAGTAAATTTTCACTCATTAATAATCATTCATCTTTCACGTTCATTCATTGTATTCTTCGTTGGCGTATTTTAAGCCTTGTATCACTTACCGATCGTCATTCAACTCTGTTAGAGAATCGAGACGAGAGTATTATCATAATCATCGTGATTGGTAGTCTTGTGTTGGAAGTATCATCTATTGCATGTTATTGGATTTAATTACATTCATACACGTATGGTATGTCGGATCATTCATCAATTGTAACGAGAAGACGGAGTTGTTGGATTTTGTCTTTCCAGCCGTGAGTTATGGCCGTAACTGATCACACATTATGGCGGAACATGCATTCATAGTTTTGGTGTCTTTCTAGATGAAGACGACTTACGGACGTAAGTCATGCTAGTTACGGTCGTAAGCAGGAAGGTACGGCCGTATGTTTTGGAGACTACGGCCGTAACATGCATTCATTTGTGCAGGGAGGTGTTGTCAACAAAGACAACTTATGGCCATAAGTTCGGCAGGATACGGTCGTAAGTGTTGTTGTTATGGCCGTAAGGTAGTTTTAGTTACGGCCGTAACCCGGTCAGTGCAGGCATTATTGTTTTTCGATGAATCATTGTTACGGCCGTATGAAATGGATATTACGGCCGTAAGGCCGTTTACTTGGGAAGTTACGGCCGTAAGGTAGCAGAGTTACGACCGTAACTCTGTGCAGTATTTAAAGGCTTGGACGGGATTTTTGTGCTCATTTCACCACTTCTTCATTTTGGTTCCGAGAGAGTTTTTGTGGGAGAGATTTATCACCATCATGTTGTTCTGTGTAACTGACCCCGTTGGGGATGTTGTTTTCAGGTCATGGCAAGGCAATGGCACGGGAAAAGAACGTTGACTGCGAGGAGTCCCACTGATACTAGTAGGGGCCCCCATTTCTTTTCAGTTGTTCATGTTCTCGTCATTTTTATTTCCGCTGCAGTTCCCGTTTTGGATGTTCATTTATTCAGTGTTGTATATTTTATCTTCATATAAAATATACAGGTATTCTGTATTTCCTGCATGTATTATACTTAAAACTCCTCATCGGAGTAATTGATAATACAATGTGGTTCGGTACTACAGTTATATTGTTTAATTCATTAATTTTCATTCGCCTGGTGGGTTTAGTCGGGGGTCCACGACACTGTAATAGTCGCCTAGTTTGGGGTGTTACAGTGTTGGTATCGGAGCGCGGTTTTGAATACTACCTTCCGAGTCATGTCTCATTTGAAATCATTGTTCATCACAATAGTATCATTGGATTTTCACGTCACGTGTAACCTGTGCAAGCGCCAAGCCCTCAGACCGATAGAACTGTAAGATTTCTGACGCCATGGTATACTTTCTGGCAATAAGAATCACTCGTTCATCATTCATCAGTCAACAATCCTCAATCATCATTTTCATTTTTGATCATGGCGATCATGTCAACTCATTAATCACTCAGTTCATTTCATTACTCAGTCGTTGATTTTGTGGATCGTATCATTAACCTGGTTAACTTGTTCAAGATAATCATTTCAAGAATTTCATCAGATAATCATGTCACCTCAGTTGATCATTAATGTAATCGTGGTGTTAGAGCGCGTATGCTCATTATTATAATTTCATAACGTAATCATAATGCGATACTCATGCGAGAACTATAATTATCATGTGACTTTCCTACTTCAGTATGGGGAGAGCTATCAGAGGATGCAGGGGAAGAGGCCGCGGTGCGGGCCGAAACCCAGGAGCTCGTGTGAATACACGTGCGAACGCAAGGAACAATGTTAATTCATCGAGCAGTGACGCTGCACTCATTCACCTGGAAGTAATCATTCACTGTCAGAGAGTCGTACCCGGGACATAGCTCAATTAGAAGGTGTTCGGGTCTATCCACTCGCTTTTATGCAGGGAATGATGGCCAAATGACTCAGATGGCACGCCTCATGGAGACGATGCATAAATCAACTGTTCAGAATCAACAGTATCCTCCGCCACCAGCTCAGGGTCAAGAGAGGAGTGTGAGCAGTATTATTGGCGACATCTCTCGCCATAGACCACCTACTTTTGAGGGCTCGTCTGAACCGGCGGATATTGTCCACTGGCTTGAGCACTTTGAGAAACTGTTTGCTATGGTGGAGTGTCCCGAAGGGCCAAAGTTTCAGTTGCGGCTTACTATATGGGTAATAGCGCTCACTCATGGTGGCTATCTTTGAAGCCCACCGATGGATCTTGTACATGGGACCAGTTCAAGACTCTCATGATGGAAAGGTATTATCCAACCCCACTCAGAGAGGCCAAGTTGTCGGAGATACTCAGTCCCGACCCCTCAACAGAAGAAGATGTTCTCGCCATTGCCGAGAAGTTTCAGGAGCTACTTCCATTCGCCTCATCCATTATCAACTCCGAGGCGGATAAGATCAAGTATTTCAGTAAGAGGTTGAAACCTCATATGCGGCTACAATTGCTTAACCATCATTGCACCACTCTAGCTGAATTCATCGAAAAAGCTCTTGCTTATGAGCTTACTGCGAAGGAAATTGCTAAGAATCAAACTTCAGCTTCTGGCAAGAAATCAAAGAATCGTAATCAGTCTGAAGGCAGTCAGGCAACCTTCAAGAAGCCTCGTGCGGGCTCTACTTTTTCTGAGCGACCTCCTACAGCGCCTAAACCTGCAGAATCTCAGTCCCGAGCGGCCAATTCGGCCATCATCTGTTACAACTGTGGAGAACAGGGTCATTTCAGCACTAAATGTCCGAAGCCGACCCTCACGTGTAATAACTGTGGGATTGCTGGGCATAAGGCCCGTTTCTGCCGAAGAGACTCCAGGCCAACTCCGGCGACATCTCAGGCCCCGAAGCATTCAGCTGTTCAGAATCAGGCGACTCAGTCTGTGTCATTTAATACAACGGGAGCAAACAAGGGCGGAGCCCACAACTATCAGACGGGAGCATCCGGTTCAGGGGCCGGCAAGCCCCGAATTTACGAGATGAAGAGGGACGATGACCCGGAGGCCCGAATGATCTCAGGTACACTCGAAATCCTATCTCAACCTGTATGTACCCTTTTTTATATTGGTGCATCGCATTCATTCATTTCCGAGTCATGCTTGAGTAGACTTCACCTGGATAGTACTTCTAGTTGTGAACCTTATATCATTGGTCTACCTGACGGTAGAAGAATTATCGGGGATCGTGAAGTTAAGAATTTTCCGATTCAACTTGATGGCCGTGTTTGGTTGGCCAACCTGATCGTGGTAGATTTATCGAGAGACGACGTCATCTTGGGTATTAATTGGATGGATCGTCATGATGCCATCATTAGTATCTGTAAGCATATGGTCACTATGATTTCAGACGATGGAGTCGAGTGTGTGTTTCTGGGAGGCAATCCCAGCTGTTCCGGAAGAGTCATCAATATGATGAAAGCAGTGAAATTACTCAATCAGGGTTGTGTTGGTTATTGGTGCTATATGACCAAGACTGAGAAATCATCAGTGATATTGGTGGATATTCCTGTAGTGAGTGAATATGCCGACGTATTTTCAGACGAGTTACCTGGTTTGCCTCCATAGAGAGATGTGGAATTCACGATAGAGTTGGAGCCTGGTACGTCCCCATTATCGAAGGCACCTTATCGGATGGCCCCGACCGAAATGCAGGAACTGAAGAATCAACTGGAGGAATTGACCGAGAAAGGTTATATCCGACCGAGTGTGTCCCCGTGGGGAGCACCAGTGTTATTTGTCAAGAAGAAGGACGGTTCTTTTCGCTTGTGCATTGATTACCGAGAATTAAATAGGGTGATGATCAAGAATAAATATCCCCTACCTCAAATTGATGACCTTTTGGATCAACTTCAGGGAGATTCAGTATTTTCCAAGATCGATTTAAGATCTGGGTATCACCAGTTGCGAATTCGAGAGTTGGATATCGCTAGAACGGCGTTTCGAACACGCTATGGTCATTATGGCTTTGTGGTAATGTCGTTTGGGCTAACTAATGCACCTGCGATATTCATGGAATTAATGAATCAAGTTTTCATCAACTATTTGGATCAGTTCGTGGTTGTCTTCATTGACGAAATTTTGATTTATTCTCGTGACCGAGAGGAGCACGAGGTTCACCTTCATTAGGTTCTCGATGTGTTGAGACGAGAGCAACTCTATGGAAAATTTTCCAAATGTGAGTTCTGGATGTCTGAGGTGACATTTCTCGGACATGTGATTTCATCAGACGGAGTACGTGTCGACCCTCAGAAGACGGAGGCTATCCGAGACTGGCAACCTCCGAAGAATGTTAAGGAAATCCGAAGCTTTCTCAGATTAGTAGGCTATTACCGGCGATTTGTGGAAGTATTTTCTAAGCTTGCTCAACCTATGACGAACCTTTTGCAGAAGGATAAGAAATACACGTGGTCCGATGCGTGCCAACAGAGCTTTGAGAAACTCAAGAGCCATTTAATTTCAGCACATGTCCTTTCTTTACCACAAGGGACGGAAGGATTCGTGGTTTATAGTGATGCATCCGGGCATGGTCTCGGATGTGTACTAATGCAGAACGGGAAAGTTATTGCTTATGCTTCGCGGCAACGGAGGCCTTACGAGTTCAATTGTCCGACCCACGACCTGGAGCGATCAGATCGGGTCAGGGTTCAGACCCATTTTTATCGCGCATTCGAGATGATGTGGCTCAGGAGAAAGCCCCTGGATTTATGGTCCACGAGGATGGACTTTTGCGATTTAAGAACCGGTTATGCGTATCGGCGGATGACGAGTTGAAAAACTCGATTTCGAGAGAAGCTCATGCTACACCTTATTCCATTCATCCTGGGTCCAGCAAGATGTATAAATACTTGAAACAAAATTACTGGTGGAGTAATATGAAGCGAGAAGTCACAGAATTTGTTTCGAGATGTTTAACCTGTCAGCAAGTCAAGATAGAACATCAGCGACCGGTGGGTATGCTCAAACCACTCCCTATTCCAGATTGGAAGTGTGTGGATATTTCAATGGACTTCATCACGAGTTTGTCGACGAGTCGTCGGGGCATGAATACAATCTGGGTAATTGTGGACCGCTTAACTAAGTCGGCTCATTTCCTTGAGATTAAGGACATGGGGGGTCCCGAGAGACTTGACCAATTGTTCATCAAGGAGATAGTGATATTGCACGGTACTCCTAGGAGTATCATTTCTGATCGTGACGGGTGATTCGTGTCACATTTTTGGAAATCAGTTCATCGTGCCATGGGAACTCAGCTTAATCTCAGCACAGCTTTTCATCCTCAGTCCGACGGAAAATCAGAGAGGACTATTCAGACGTTGGAGGACATGTTGAGGGCATGTGTTCTCGATTGGTAGGACGATTGGGAAGCCCAACTACCGTTGATTGAGTTCATGTACAATAATAGTTGGCATGCTTTGATTAAGATGGCACCTTACGAGGCCTTGTACGGTCGTCGTTTCCAATCTCCTTTGTGTTGGGACGACTTATCAGAATCAATCGGCACCGAGCCCGATATGCTTTTAGCCGCCCGCGAGAAGGTAGCTTTGATCAGGAGTCGTTTGTTGACCGCTCAGAGTCGACAAAAATCTTATGCAGATAATCGTCGTCAACCATTAGAGTTCGAGGCAGGTGACCACGTTTTGGTCAAGGTATCCCCTAGTCGAGGTATCTTCCATTTCGGGAAACGAGGGAAGTTGAATCTGAGATTCATTGGACCGTTTGAGATTTTAGATCGAGTAGGCAGTCTGGCTTATCGATTGGCCCTACCTCCAGCGTTGAGCCGAATTCATAATGTATTTCACTTCTCTCAGTTGAGGAAGTATGTTGCCGACCCCAGTCACATACTTCGGTTCGATGAGATCGAGATTGCGGATGATCATTCGTATGAGGAACGTCCTATATGAGTCTTAGAGCGGCGTATCAAACAGTTGAGGAACAAGACGATTCCTTTGGTTAAGATTCGGTGGTCTAGACAAGAAGTCGAAGAGGCTACTTGGGAAACCGAGGATAGCATACGGGAGAGTTATGCCGAATTGTTCGACCCTTAGTTTCGAGGACGAAAATCTTTTTAAGGGGGGAGTATGTAATAACCAGTTGTAAATTCATTTGTTATCATTCAGTAATTGTCACTCAGTAAATTTTCACTCATTAATAATCATTCATATTTCACGTTCATTCATTGTATTCTTCATTGGCGTATTTTAAGCCGTGTATCAATTACCGATCATCATTCAACTCTGTTAGAGAATCGAGACGAGAGTATTATCATAATCATCGTGATTGGTAGTCTTGTGTTGGAAGTATCATCTATTGCATGTTATTGGATTTATTTACATTCATACGCGTATGGTATGCCAGATCATTCATCAATTGTAACGAGAAGACGGAGTTGTCGGATTTTGTCTTTCCAGTCGGGAGTTACGGCCGTAACTGATCACACATTGCGGCCGTAACATGCATTTGTAGTTTTGGTGTCTTTCTGGATGAAGACGACTTACGGCCGTAAGTCATGCTAGTTACGGCCGTAAGCAGGAAGGTACAACCGAATGTTTTGGAGACTACGGCCATAACATGTATTCGTTTGTATAGGGAGGTGTTGTCAACGAAGACAACTTACGACCATAAGTTCGGCAGGATACGGCCGTAAGTTCGGCAGGATACGGCCGTAAGTGTTGTTGTTACGGCCGTAAGGTAGCCTTGTTTACGGCCGTAACCCGGTCAGTGCAGGCATTATTGTTTTTTGATGAATCATTGTTACGGCCGTATGAAATGGATATTACGGCCGTAAGGCCGTTGACTTGGGAAGTTACAGCCGTAAGGTGGCAGAGTTACGGCCGTAACTCTGGGCAGTATTTAAAGGCTTGGACGGGATTTTTGTGCTCATTTCACCACTTCTTCATTTTGGTTCCGAGAGAGAGTTTTTGTGGGAGAGATTTCTCATCATCAAACACTTTTTGTGTTTGAGTTTAATCATCTTTATCCATTTGTGGAGCTTGGGAAGTCGATTAACACTAGTTTTGACGAATCAAAGAGATTGAATCTTCAAGGTAATTTTCTCAAACCTTAGATTTCGATTCTATGATGGAATATGGTGTTTTGGATGTTATAATCATGATATATGAAGAGGTATACATATGATTATGAGTTTGTATGAATATTCATTGGATTATTAAATGATTTTTTGAAGAACACTTTGAATGTTGATTTGGATTTGGGGGTTTCGATTAGATGTTGTTGAAACCTCGAATTGGGTATTCATATTGGATTATTGATTGTGTGGAAGATGTTTTGTTGGATTGTACCACTCCTTAGAGTTTTGGTATCAATATAATTGAGGTTTGTTGTAAACAATCGAAGATTGGTTACAACGTGTTTGTTATAATGCCCAAATGAATTTGGTTTTGTCGTATCGACGTTTTGAGTTGGTGGTGAACATGTTTGATTCGTATATTAAGCGGATTGTTGGTAATTGTGTTATTCAAGGTTGTTCGAGTGACTGACATCCCATTTTAGGATGTTTGTTCGAGGAAGGACATTCGTCACCGGTGTTGTGTAAGTTAATTCTTACTCAGTTAGAAGGATATTCATTCCTTTTGTTGTTGTTCATTCATATTCATAATTCATTCATGATATGTTATTCATGTCGAGACTTGTAATTATCAAACAAATCATTCAATTAATGAGGAATGACACTTCCAATCATTTTAGTGAGCTATCATTCATTTCATTATTATTTCATCTCGGTGAGTCATTCTTGACCCTTGTCGATTTGTTATTCATTGATATTCATTATGGTCACTTTTGTTCTTGTGACCTTCTGGATTCATATTGCGTGGCTGGGTGGTTATGTGTGGAATTTTTAGTCGGGCACATGATAGTCATGTGAAGGGTTCACCAACACAATGGACTGTGCACACGGTAACGTGCCTCTGTGAGACTAATTAGATACAAGGAAGGATGTGTCCGGACACTCGTCTTGTGCACTTGCACGTCCTATTTCGGGCGCACTATGATTCCCCTCTTCAGCTTGATTTCATGACTTATATATTTAATGATTGTGCTTGTTCAACTCTTGAGGATTGTTGTTTTGTGTAACTGACCCCGTTGGGGGATGTTGTTTTCAGGTCATGGCAAGGTAAAGGCACGGGAAGAGAACGTTGACGACGAGGAGTCCCAGTGATACTAGTAGGGGCCCCCAGTTCTTTTCAATTGTTCATGTTCTCGTTATTTTTATTTCCGCTGCAGTTTCCGTTTTGGATGTTCATTTATTCAGTGTTGTATATTTTATCTTCATATAAAATATACAAGTATTCTGTATTTCCCGGATGTATTATACTTAAAACTCCTCATCGGAGTAATTGATAATATAATGTGGTTCGGTACTAGAGTTATATTTTCATTAATTTTCATTCGCCTGGTGGGTCCCAGTTGGGGGTCCACGACACTGTAATAGCCACCTAGTTTGGGGTGTTACAGAGTTGGTATCGGAGCGTGGTTTTGAATACTACCTTCCGAGTCATGTCTCATTTGAAATCATCGTTCATCAGACTAGTATCATTGGACTTTCGCGTCACGTGTAACCTGTGCAAGCGCCAAGTCCTCAGACCGATAGAACTGTAAGATTTCTGACGCCATGGTATAATTTCTGGCAATAAGAATCACACATTCATCATTCATCAGTCAACAATCCTCAATCATCATTTTCATTTTTGATCATGTCGATCATGTCAACTCATTAATCACTCAGTTCATTTCATTACTCAGTCGTTGATTTTGTGGATCGTATCATTAATCTGGTTAGCTTGTTCAAGATAATCATTTCAAGAATTTCATCAGATAATCATGTCACCTCAGTTGATCATTAATGTAATCGTGGTGTTAGAGCGCGTATGCTCATTATTATCATTTCATAACGTAATCATAATGCGATACTCATGCGAGAACTATAATTATCATGTGACTTTCCTACTTCAGTATGGAGAGAGCTGTCAGAGGACGCAGGGGAAGAGGCCGCGGTGCGGGCCAAAACCCAGGAGCTCGTGTGAATACACGTGCGAATGCAAGGTACAATGCTAATTCATCGAGCAGTGACACTGCCATTCAATCACCTGGAAGTAATCATTCACTGTCAGGGAGTCGTACCCAGGACACAGCTCAATCAGAAGGTGTTCGGGTCGATCCACTCACTTTTCTGCAGGGCATGATGGCCAAATGACTCAGATGGCACGCCTCATGGAGACGATGCAGAACTCAACTGTTCAGAATCAACAGGCTCCTCCGCCGCCACCTCAGAGTCAAGAGAGGAGTGTGAGCAGTATTATTGGCGACATCTCTCGCCATAGACCACCTACTTTTGAGGGCTCGTCTGAACTGGCGGATATTGTCCACAGGCTTGATCACTTTGAGAAACTGTTTGCTATGGTGGAGTGTCCCGAAGGGCACAAAGTTTCAGTTGCGGCTTACTATCTAGGTAAGAGCACTCACTCATGGTGGCTATCTTTGAAGTCCACCGATGGATCTTGTAAATGGGACCAGTTCAAGACTCTCATGATGGAAAGGTATTATCCGGACCTACTCATAGAGGCCAAGTTGTCGGAGATACTCAGTCCCAACCCCTCAACGGAAGAAGATGTTCTTGCCATTGCCGAGAAGTTTCAGGAGCTACTTCCATTCGCCTCATCCATTATTCACTCTGGGGCGGATAAGATCAAGTATTTCAGTAAGAGGTTGAAACCTCATATGCGTCTACAATTGCTTAACCATCATTGCACCACTCTAGCCGAATTCATCGAAAAAGCTCTTGCTTATGAGCTTACTGCGAAGGAAATTTCTAAGAATCAAACTTCATCTTCTGGCAAGAAATCAAAGAATCGTAATCAGTCTGAAGGCAGTCAGACAACCTTCAAGAAGCCTCGTGCGGGCTCTACTTTTTCTGAGCGACCTCCTACGGCACCTAAACCTGCAGAATCTCAGTCCCGAGCGGCCAGTTCGGCCATCACCTGTTACAACTGTGGAGAACAGGGTCATTTCAGCACTAACTGTCCGAAGCCGACCGTCAAGTGTAATAAGTGTGGGATTGCTGGGCATAAGACCCGTTTCTGTCGAAGAGACTCCAGGCCTACTCCGGCGACATCTCAGGCCCCGAAGCATTCAGCTGTTCATAATCAGGCCACTCAATCCGCATCGTTTAAGACAATGGGAGCAAACAAGGGCGGAGCCCACAGCTATCAGACGGGAGCATCCAGTTCAGGGGCCGGCAAGCCCCGAATTTACGAGATGAAGAGGGCCGATGACCCGGAGCCCCGAATGATCTCAGGTACACTCTATCTCAACCTGTGTGTACCCTTTTTGATACTGGTGCATCGCATTTATTCATTTCCGAGTCATGCTTGAGTGGACTTCACCTGGATAGTACTTCTAGTTGTGAACCTTATATCATTGGTCTACCTGACGGTATAAGAATCATCGGGGATCATGAAGTTAATAATTTTCCGATTCAGCTTGATGGTTGTGTTTGGTTGGCGAACCTGATCGTGGTAGATTTACCGAGAGACGACATCATCTTGGGTATTGATTGGATGGATCGTCATGATGCCATCCTTAGTGTCCGCAAGCATATGGTCACTATCATTTCAGACGATGGATTCGAGTGTGTGTTTCAGGGAGGTAATCCCAGCTGTTTCGGAAGAGTCATCAATATGATGAAAGCAATGAAATTACTCAATCAGAGGTATGTTGGTTATTGGTGCTACATGACCAAGACCGAGAAATCATCAGTGATGTTGGTGGATATTCCTGTAGTAAGTGAATATGCCGATGTATTTCCAGACTAGTTACCTGGTTTGCCTCCACAGAGAGATGTGGAATTCACGATAGAGTTGGAGCCTGGTACGTCCCCATTATCGAAGGCACTGTATCGGATGGCCCCGACCGAAATGCAGGAATTGAAGAATCAACTGGAAGAATTGACCGAGAAAGGTTATATCCGACCGAGTGCGTCCCGTGGGGAGCACCGGTGTTATTTGTCAAGAAGAAGGATGGTTCTTTCGCTTGTGCATTGATTATCGAGAATTGAACAGGGTGACGATCAAGAATAAATATCCCCTACCCCGCATCGATGATCTTTTGGATCAACTTCAGGGAGCTTCAGTATTTTCCAAGATTGATTTAATATCTGGGTATCATCAGTTGCGAACTCGAGAGTTGGATATCGTTAGAACGGCGTTTCGAACACGTTATGGTCATTATGAGTTTGTGGTAATGTCGTTTGGGCTAACTAATGCACCTGCGGTATTCATAGAATTAATGAATCGAGTTTTCATCAACTATTTGAATCAGTTCGTGGTTGTCTTCATTGATGAAATTTTGATTTATTCTCGTGAACGAGAGGAGCATGAGGTTCACTTTCATCAGGTTCTCGACGTGTTGAGACGAGAGCAACTTAATGGAAAATTTTCCAAATGTGAGTTCTGAATGTCCGAGGTGACATTTCTCGGACATGTGATTTCATCAGACGGAGTACGTATCGACCCTCAGAAGACGGAGGCTATCCGAGACTGGCAACCTCCGAAGAATGTTAAGGAAATCCGAAGCTTTCTCGGATTAGCAGGCTATTATCGGCGATTTGTGGAAGGATTTTCTAAGATCGCTCAACCTATGATGAACCTTTTGCGGAAGGATAAGAAATACACGTGGTCCGATGCGTGTCAACAGAGCTTTGAGGAACTCAAGAATCGTTTAATTTCAGCACCTATCCTTTCTTTACCGCAAGGGACGGAAGGATTCGTGGTTTATAGTGATGCGTCCGAGCACGGTCACGGATGTGTACTAATGCATAATGGGAAAGTTATTGCTTATGCTTCGCGGCAACTGAGGTCTTACGAGGTCAATTATCCGACCCACGACCTGGAGCTAGCAGCCGTGGTATTTGCATTGAAGATTTGGCATCATTATCTTTATGGCGCCACCTGTCAGATTTTCACCGATCATAAGAGTTTGAAGTATATATTTACTCAGAAGGAGTTAAATATGCGTCAGAGACGGTGGTTGGAACTAATCAAAGATTATGATATTGATATACTTTACCACCCAGGCAAGGCGAACGTTGTCGCCGACGCCTTGAGTCGTTAGTCCGTTCAGAAGCAAATGCTTGCTCGTTTGACAGTTCAGAAGGAGCTTCAACAGGAATTCCTAAGACCCGAGATCGAGGCCTGGTTACAGCAAGTGCAAGGGCAACTTTGCATGTTAGAGATTTCATCGCCACTTGAGGAGGCGATCAGATCGGGTCAGGGTTCAGACCCATTTTTGTCGCACATTCAAGATGATATGGCTCAGAGAAAAGCCCTTGGATTTATGGTCCACGAGGATGGACTTTTGCGATTTAAGAACCGGTTATGCGTACCGGAGAATGACAAGTTGAAAAACTCAATTTTGAGAGAATCTCATGCTACCCCTTATTCCATTCATCCAGGGTCCAGCAAGATGTATAAAGACTTGAAACAAAATTACTGGTGGAGTAATATGAAGCTAGAAGTCGCGGAATTTGTTTCTAGATGTTTAACCTGTCAGCAAGTCAAGATAGAACATCAGCGACCAACGGGTATGCTCAAACCGCTCCCTATTCCAGAGTGGAAGTGGGTGGATATTTCAATAGACTTCATCACGAGTTTGCCGACGAGTCATCGGGGCATGAATACAATCTGGATAATTGTGGACCGCTTAACTAAGTCGGCTCATTTCCTTGAGATTAAGGATACGTGGGGTCCCGAGAGACTTGCCCAGTTGTTCATCAAGGAGATAGTGAGATTGCACGGTACTCCTAGGAGTATCATTTCTTATCGTGACGGGCGATTCGTGTCGAATTTTTGGAAATCAGTTCATCGTGCCATGGGAACTCAGCTTAATCTCAGCACAACTTTTCATCCTCAGTCCGACGGACAATCAGAGAGGACTATTCAGACGTTGGAGGACATGTTGAGGGCATGTGTTCTCGATTGGAAGGACGATTGGGAAGCCCAACTACCATTGATTGAGTTCACGTACAATAATAGTTGGCATGCTTCGATTAAGATGGCACCTTACGAGGCCTTGTACGGTCGTCATTGCAATCTCCTTTGTGTTGGGATGACTTATCAGAATCAATCGGCACCGAGCCCGATATGCTTTTAGCCGCCCGCGAGAAGGTAGCTTTGATTAGGAGTCGTTTGTTGACCGCTCAGAGTCGACAAAAATATTTTGCAGATAATCGTCGTCGACTATTAGAGTTCGAGGCAGGTGACCAAGTTTTGGTCAAGGTATCCCCTAATTGAGGTATCTTCCGTTTCGGGAAACGAGGGAAGTTGAGTCCGAGATTCATTGGACCATTTGAGATTTTGGATCGAGTAGGCAGTATGGCTTATCGATTGGCCCTACCTCCGGCGTTGAGCCAAATTCATAATGTGTTTCACGTCTCTCAGTTGAGGAAGTATGTTGCTGACCCCAGTCACATACTTTAGTTCGATGAGATCGATATCGCGGATGATCATTCGTATAAGGAGCGTCCTATACGAGTCTTAGAGCAGCGTATCAAACAGTTGAGGAACAAGATGATTCCTTTGGTTGAGATTCAGTGGTCTAGACACGGAGTCGAATAGGCTACTTGGGAAACTGAGGATAGCATACGGGAGAGTTATCCCGAATTGACCAACCCTTAGTTTCGAGGACGAAACTCTTTTTAAGGGGGGAGTATGTAATAACCGGTTGTAAATTCATTTGTTATCATTCATTAATTATCACTCAGTAAATTTTCACTCATTAATAATCATTCATCTTTCACGTTCATTCATTGTATTCTTCGTTGGCGTATTTTAAGCCTTGTATCACTTACCGATCGTCATTCAACTCTGTTAGAGAATCGAGACGAGAGTATTATCATAATCATCGTGATTGGTAGTCTTGTGTTGGAAGTATCATATATTGCATGTTATTGGATTTAATTACATTCATACGCGTATGGTATGTCGGATCATTCATCAATTGTAACGAGAAGACAGAGTTGTCAGATTTTGTCGTTCCAGCAGTGAGTTACGGTCGTAACTGATCACACATTACGGCCGTAACATGCATTCGTAGTTTTGGTGTCTTTCTGGATGAAGACGACTTACGACCGTAAGTCATGTTAGTTACGGCCGTAAGCAGGAACGTACGGCCGTATGTTTTGGAGACTACAACCGCAACATGCATTCATTTGTGCAGGGAGGTGTTGTCAACGAAGACAACTTATGGTCGTAAGTTCGGCAGGATACGGCCGTAAGTGTTGTTGTTACGGTCGTAAGGTAGCTTTGGTTACGGCCGTAACCCGGTCAGTGCAGGCATTATTGTTTTTTGATGAATCATTGTTACGGCCGTATGAAATGGATATTATGGCCGTAAGGCCATTGACTTGGGAAGTTACGGCCATAAGGTGGCAGAGTTACGACTGTAAGGCCGTTGACTTGGACGGGATTTTTTTGCTCATTTCACCACTTCTTCATTTTGGTTCCGAGAGAGAGTTTTTGTGGGAGATATTTCTCATCATCAAACACTTGTGTGTTCGAGTTTAATCATCTTTATCCGTTTGTGGAGCTTGGGAAGTCAATTAACACCAGTTTTGACGAATCAAGGAGGTTGGATCTTCAAAGGTAATTTTCTCAAACCTTAGATTTCGATTCTATGATGGAATATGGTGTTTTGGATGTTATAATCATGATATATGAAGAGGTATACATATGATTATGTGTTTGTATGAATATTCATTGGATTATTGAAGGATTGTTTGGAGAACACTTTGAATGTTGATTTGGATTTCGGGGTTTCGAATAGATGTTGTTGAAACCTCGAATTGGGTATTCATACTGGATTATTGATTGTGTGGAAGATGTTTTGTTGGATTGTATCACTCCTTGGAGGATTGGTATTGATATAATTGAGGTTGGTTGTAAACAATCGAAGATTGGTTACAATGTGTTTGTTATAATACCCCATTGAATTTGGTTTTGTCGTTTCGACGTTTTGAGTTGGTTGTGAACATGTTTGATTCGTATATTAAGTGGATTATTGGTAATTGTGTTACTCAAGGTTGTTAGAGCGACCGACATCCCATTTTAGGACGTTTGTTCGAGGAAGGACATTCTTCATCTGTATTATGTAAGTTAATTCTTACTCGGTTAGAAGAATAATCATTCCTTTTGTTGTTGTTCATTCATATTCATAATTCATTCATGATATGTTATTCATGTCGAGACTTGTAATTATCAAACTAATCATTCAATTCAAGAGGAATGATGTTTCCAATCATTTCAGTGAGCTATCATTCATTTCATTATTATTTCATCTCGGTGAGTTATTCTTGACCCTTGTCAATTTGTTATTCATTGATATTCATTATGGTCACTTTTGTTCTTGTGACCTTCTAGGTTCATATTACGTGGCCGGGTGGTTATGTGTAGAATTTTTAGTTGGGCACACGATAGTCATGTGAAGGGTTCACCGACAAAATGGACTGTGTATACGGTAACGTGCCTCCGTGAGACTAATTAGGTACAAGGATGGGTGTGTCCGGACACTCGTCTTGTGCACTTGCACGTCCCATTTTAGGCGCACTATGATGCCCCTCTTCAGCTTGATTTCATGACTTATATATTTAATGATTGTGCTTGTTCAACTCTTGAGGATTGTTGTTCTGTGTAACTGACCCCAACGGGGGATGTTGTTTTCAGGTCATGGCAAGGCAAAGGCACGAGAAGAGAACGTTGATGGCGAGGAGTCCCAGTGATACTAGTAGGGGGCCCCAGTTCTTTTCAGTTGCTCATGTTCTCGTCATTTTTATTTCCGTTATAGTTCCCGTTTTGGATGTTCATTTATTCAGTGTTGTATATTTTATCTTCATATAAAATATGCAGGTATTCTGTATTTCCTGGATGTATTATACTTAAAACTCCTCATCGGACTAATTGATAATATAATGTGGTTCGGTACTACAGTTATATTGTTTAATTCATTAATTTTCATTCGCCTGGTGGGTCCCAGTCGGGGGTCCACGGCACTGTAATAGCCGCCTAGTTTGGGGTGTTAGAGATAGAACATATTCTCAAAGATCTCAAGCTCCAAAACGGTTAAATCGGACGAATCTAAAAAAAATCCCAAAATTCCCAAAAACTAGGGTTCTAAGGAATTTACCTTGATTTGGAGGATAGAAATAGATTAGATGTTGTGTAATCTTTGTTATCCAACCCAAGATGTTGATATGTGAAGAATGATTGCCTCAAAATGCCCTGAATCGCCAAAAGCCGTTGCTCCGTCGAAATGAGTGAGAAGGAAGAGAAATGAGGCATACAGAGGTTGACTGTCCCATATATAATGTGCCCAGTCTAGCGCACGCTACACCTCAATATTAGCATGCGCTAATGGGGTCACCCGGTAGTCCAGTGGCTACTACCAGCCTCGTTAGCGTGCGCTATCCGAGAGTTAGCATGCGCTACTGTAATACCCGGTTGTGAACTAATTTATTTTCATTCAGTAATTGTCACTCAGTAATTCTCACTCATTAATAATCATTCATATTCATTCATTCGTGTTCACCGTTCGGTGTAACTTTGAGTCGTGTATCGGTATCGTTCATTATTCAACCCTATTTGGGAATCGAGACGAGAATATTATCTTAATCGTTGTAATTGCTTAGTAAGTTTATGTTGATGTTGGAGTTCATATCATTTCGAATTTACTCTTTCTTGTTCGGTTCGTGCTATTTTGGACCAACTCTCGTAATCACTGCTCAGAACCGCCGTTTTGGGGTTCCCGCAATTCCATTTCGTGTTATTATTCCCAAGTTTGGAGTTCTATTACATTTATTCTCTTCCCAAGTCATTTTTTGTCACTTTTTGGTCCCGAACAGTGTGCACCGCGGCATAAGGGGTTGCGCGCCGCGGCACGTACCTTGTAGTCTCAACCTGGCAGTGGCTGTACCGCACGCCGCGGCCCTCTGCTGGCCGTGACGCGGCACTAAGCTGGAAGCTGCTCGCGAATTTCAACCACGGGCCGCGGCACACTCAGTCCGCGCCGCGGCACGCGAGTCAGATCACCCACTTTTTCAGCGTATTTTTGAGACATAAGTTCATTTCATCTCCTTTCTCCTTCCTTCTCTCCATGGGCAACTTCCGGGCGAATTTTTGGGCGATTTGGCATCTTCAATCTCATAGATTTCATCCTTCTCGAGTTATTGGTGTGGATTAACAACATCTACTTTGGTTCTTCATCCTAAATCCAAGGTAATTTCTTCAACCCTGAATTCGATTTTGAGTTGGAGCATGATGTTTTGGATGTTATAATCATGTTTTACATATGATTATGAGTTTTTATGAGTTATCATTGGATTGTGGGAAGATTATTCAAGAACATTTTGAAGGTTGTTTTGGAATTGGGGATTTCGATTAGATGTTGTTGTAACCTTGAGTTGTGTATTCCTATTGGATTATTGATTTCATTGATGATGTTTTGTTGGTTTGAATCACTCATCTGGAGGTTGGATTTCGATATAATTGGGATTGGTTGTATACAATGGAAGATTGTTTACGACGTGTTTGTCAAAATGCCCCAATGAGTTTGGATGTGTTGTATCGACTTCTTGAGTTGGTTATGATCATAATTGATACAAATATTAAGCGAATTGTTGGTAATTGTGTTATTCAAGGTTGTTTGAGTGACCGATAATTCCATTAAGGACGTTTGTTCGAGGAAGGACATTCTTCACCGGTATTTGAGGCAAGTTGATCATTGCTCAGTTAAAAGGATAATCATTCCTTTCGTTGTTCATTCATACTATAATTCATGCATAGTATATTAATCATGTTGGGCCTTGTAATTATCAAACTAATCATTCAATTCACGGGGAACGACAGTTCCAATAATTTCATTTGAAGCTATCACTCAATGCGTCATTGTTTCACCTCGGTGAGTCATTCTTGGCCCTTGTCGGATTTATATTCCTTATTCCTCTTCATGGTCGCTTTTGTCTTTGTGACCTTCCAGGATTGTATTGCGTTACCGGCTGGTATATGTGTGGAATTTTTAGTCGGGCACACTAAGGTCATTGTGTATATGCGGGTATCCAGACACACTGGGCTATGCACACGGTAACGTGCCTCCGTGAGACTAATTAGGCCAAGTTTTTCGGGTGTTTATGCAGGACGCCGGGCACTCGGCATACTTGTGCACTTGCGCATCCCATTCGGGCGTACTTTGATGCCCCTCATTCGACTTAATTTCATAACTAATTCATGTGATTATTGTATTTGTTCAACTCCTGAGGATTGTTGTTCTATGTAACTGACCCCGTTGGGGATGTTGTTTTTAGGTCATGGCAAGGCAAAGACACGGGAAGAGAACGTTGACAGCGGGAGTCCCAGTGATACTAGTAGGGCCCCCAGTCCTTTCAGTTATTCATGTTTTCTTCATATGTATTTTCCGCTGCAGTTTCCGTATGGATTTTCATTTTATTCAGTGTTGTATATTTCATCTTCATATGAAATATATATGTATTCTGTATTTCCTGGGTGTGTTGTGCTTGAAACTCCTCATCGGAGTAATTCGGCAATATAATGTGGTTCGGTACTACAGTTATATTATTTAAATCATTAATTTCAATCGCCTGGTGGGTCCCAATTGGGGATCCACGGCACTGTAATAGCCGCCTAATTTGGGGTGTTACATAATTGGTATCGGAGCGTGGTTTTGAATACTACCCTTCCGAGTCATGTCTCATTGGAAATCATCATTCATCAGACTAGTATCATTGGACTTTCGCGTCACGTGTGACCTGTGCAAGCGCCAAGCCCCTCAGACCAAAGAAAAAGGTGTGATTTCTGACGTCATGGTATAATTTCTGGCAATAAGAATCACTCATTCATCATTCATCAAACAACAATCCTCATTCATCATTTTCTATTAGATATTGCCAATTCATGTTAACTCATTAATCACCAGTCAATCTCATTATTCAGTCATTGATCTCGTGGATCGTATTATCAATCTTGTTAACTTGTTCAAGATAATCATTTCATTCATCAGGTAATCATGTCACCACAGTCGATCCTTAATGCGTTCAATGTGTTAGAGCGTGTGTGCTCATTATTATCATTCCACAACGTAATCATAATGAGATATTCATGCGAGATCCATAATTGTCATGTGACTTTCCTACTTCAGTATGGAGAGAGCTATCAGAGGATGCAGGGGAAAAGGCCGCGGTGCGGGCCGAAACCTGGGAGCTCGGGTGAATGTTCGCACAAACGCGAGGAATAATGCTAATTCAACAAGTAGCGATGCTGTCACTTATTCACCGGGAGATAATCATTCACTGTCAGGAAGTCGTACCCGGGATACAGCTCAATCGGAAGGTGTTCGGGTTGATCCATTCACTTTTATGCAAGGCATAATGGCCAAGATGACTCAGATGGCACGTCTGATGGAGACGATGCATAAATCATCCACTCAGACTCAATAGGCTCCTCCGCCGCCACCTCAGAGGCAATAGAGGAGTGTGAGCAGTATTATTGGCGACATCTCTCGCCACAGGCCACCTACTTTTGAGGGCTCATCTGAGCCGGCAGATATTATTCACTGGCTTGAACATTTTGAGAAGCTATTTGCTATGGTGGAGTGTCCCGAAGGGCACAAAGTTTCAGTTGCGGCTTACTATCTGGGTAAGAGCGCTCACTCTTGGTGGCTATCTATTGGGATAACAACCTTTATCTGAAATTGTTGGGATAACAATACTCGGTGTCGAAACAGTTAAGGATTAACAATCCCTCTATTGAATAAGTGGTGATAAGATGTTTTGACAATATGCCAATCCAGCATATAGTAAGCAAATTGTATCGAAAAGCTGATCAATAGTGTCAACCTGTATCGAAGACCTCTCGTAGATCTAGCATACAGTGGAACCTGTCATACAACAAAGAAGTCTCATAAAGCTAAAGTATGGAAGCTGTCTCGAATATCAATACAGTGATCCTTCGATACAGCTCTCAACAGGACAAGAAGGAATCTTCAGTATTCGCTAGAAGTCAAGTCCCGTTGATAAAGAAGTATTTAAATACTAAAGGATAAAGTATTTAAATACTGTAAGTCAGAAGATCTTCAAATCCCGCAATATCCGGATCTCAGTCAAATGTATGTTGTCATAGAATCTTGCTCAACGGATAGATTTCAAACGGATATATTTCAGAAGACTATATATCCCTCAAGGCTTTGAAGATCAGTTACCAAAACTTACAAAGTTATTATCATATACATCAGAGCAAAACATATCTCCAAAGCTCACTGCTATTCAGATATAAAAGATATACAGTGCTCAAACCGTGAACAACACATCATCAGCTAGAAGCTCAGAAAGTCAAAGCTGTTGTTCATATATTGTTCTAAACCTTGAACAAACCCATCAGCCCTGTGTGGACTGAGAATCTTTTCTACTCCCGAACTGTGTGTGACGGACTTGCATCGAAGAAGACGAAGCTTCAGAACTGTGTGTGAAGAAGCCAGTCAAGTGTTAGCTCAAACCAATTTGTCTGAACAGTTGAAAGCTAAGATCTTTATATCAATCTGTGTGAACGATATATTGATTGTGTGTTGTTATAATTACGTAGTTGTGTACGCAGTAATTATAATAAACTTTTTACTCCTGTGTGGAGGACCAGTGGACGTAGAGGGGTTTACCTCGAACCACTTTAAATATTGTGTTATTTACCTTCTGCCTTTATTGTTTTAATTAACTGTGATTATTTAAGTATACACTGCACATCGAGTTGCTGTATCCACAGCAACTTACTGTATTTAAGACTTCCGCTACGCACTCAGATTTAAAATCATACAGCTTGTTGTTTAAAACACTTTCCAAGCTGTATCCAGTATACTTAGTGACCAACAAGTGGTATCGGAGATTCTAAATCACTTAATTTTTAAAATAGTCTTTTTCATTCCTTTATTCTCACATGGATACATCTATGATCAACAAAGTGCCTCTGTTCTCTATTAATGAATTTGATGATTGGAGAATCGGGATGGAGGCTCATCTTGCAGCAATGCACGAAGAAATGATTTTTGTTATACAGGATGGCCCCATTAAGATCATGAAGGTAAATACGGCCGCAAGGATTGAAGGCCAAGCCCATGCTAAGATGCTCGAGAAGTAGCGCGAGCAATGGACCACAGTTGAAAGAAAGCGCGCCAATCTTGACAATGTGGCTAAGAATGCGTTGTTTGTCACCCTCGACAAAGGCACATTCTCGAAGGTAAAGAGCTGTAAAACAGCCAAGGAAATCTGGGATAAACTCAAGCTGATTTGTGAGGGAACTGAGCTCAAAAGAAAACAAAATTTCAAAACTGACTCAGCAATTTGAATCTTTTGAAATGAAACCAACTGAGACACTTGAGGAACTTGACCTCAGATTCACCGGTATTGTTGGTGAACTTGAAGCTTTGGGCAAAATTTATACCCAAAAGGAGAAGAATTTAAAAATTTTCAGATCTCTCCCTGCCCGATGGGATATTAAGACCACAGCTATGCGTGTGTCGTGTAATCTAAATGAAAGATCTACTTTTGATCTCTTCTCTGACCTCAAAGCTTTTGAGTATGATATTGATAGAAGAGAGAAAGCTGAAGAATTTCCTTCAAAGGTTACAGCACTAGCCGCTGTATCGAACCGTCGACACAGCATGCCCAGCTCGTCGAAGCCTAGTCACAAGAATGCTGACAGTGACGACGACATCCTGTCTCAAGATGAAATGGAGCTTCTCATGCATAAGTTCAAGAAGTTCATCAAGCAGTCTGGAAAGACTCCGTACAGGCCCAAACCTGTCCACAAGGTAAGTACCGAAACTTCATCCGGTGATGCTAACCTGTGCTATAATTGAAGGAAACCAGGAAATTATGAAAACAAATGTTCTCATCCCAAAGTTCAAAGGTTGTCGGAAGCCGAGCAACAAGAGAAGGATGAACGAAGACGTGCTTGGAAAAACAAGCTCAAGGCCCTGATTAGAGAATCAGAAGCCTCCCCCGCACCATCCAAGTCCGAAGAATGTTTACAGGTGGTCACGGACAGTGATTCATCCGATGATGAATTTGATGATAAAGCATATATGTGCTTTATGGCCAAGGACATTCCGAAAGATGAAGATAGCGACGATGAGGTAAGCTCAACCTCAATCATTCCTTCCAATGCATCTCATACTTTTGAAAACATGATGAATGAGTTTAAGAACATTCAAAAGGCCCATGAGACATTGAAAAATGAGAATATACAACTCCAACTGTCTAACCTAGAGCTGAAAGATGAAAATGACTTGCTGAAAATAAATTATGAAAATATGTCTATTGATTGTGAAACCAGCAAAGTCGACCATGAAAAACTCATGGAGAGCAATCATCAACTTGCTCATGAACTAAGTGAGGTTAAAACTCACAATGAGAGCAAGACAAATGATTTTGTTCTACTTCAAGCCAAAGTCAAAACTCTCGAAAAACGAGAAGATGAACTTGAGACCATTCTGAAATCGTTCGAGAAATCGTCCAAAAGAATGGAAGAAATTCTAAGCACTGGGCAACATGCTCATGACAAAAGTGGCTTAGGATACAGCTCATTTTCAAACAAAAGGAAAACTAGTACTGTGTTCGTCAAGAGTGTGGAACACATTCCTGTGTCGAAAGAAACTTCGAGTCCTGTGAAGGAACCTGTTACACAGCGAACAGCAAAGGCTGCCATTCCGCCACCTCAATCATACTCCAGGCAGTGGAATCACCAGCCATTCAGACCTGAAAGGCGCACTCAACAGCATGCTCCACGAGCATATCAACAGCGCCAACATCCGTTCAGAAGGAAGGCTGTATCCAAGTATCAAAGGCTCGCACGACAGTACTATCAGTACAGCACGCCTAGGTATTAGATACAGGAGCCCCGTTATTACTCGAGAAAACAGGTGTCTGCACAGTATCAATAACAGCGTTGGGAATCCAACTGGAGACCCAGAAGGCAAGCTGTTAGGCCAAAGAAAATGGCTCCACCTCCAAGACGGCACTCGTACTGGACTAATAATAATAACCCTGAATTTTACATGCATAACAATTATCATGGTTATAACGACTACGTATATGCCCCACGTAGATACCGCAACACTATACCGAATGTAACCTACAGTAAACCAATTGCTGTCAGGAAAATTTGGGTACCTAAAGGCACTAACATTCATGGAGCCAAAAATCAAAGGGGACCTAAATCTACCTAATCTCTTTGCATACAGGACATCCTAGAGGAGGACATATGGTACTTCGATAGCGGATGCTCCCGGCACATGACAGGAGATAGAAGCAAGCTATCAGATTTCGTAGAAAGTCGCGGTCCAAAAGTGCGCTTCGGTGATAAATCTAAAGGAAGAACAAGAGGAAAAGGAAACCTTCTTGTCGGAAAATTCGAAGTCACCGATGTTGCATATGTTGAAGGCTTACAGTACAATCTACTTAGTATTAGCTTGATTACGTGATAAAGATTCTCGGTGAAATTCTATATAGATCGCTGTAGAGTCAAGAATATCCAGACCAAAGAAGTTGTGCTTACAGGAAGCAGATCAGGTAACATGTATATTGCTGACTGGAAGCCTATGAGCTCTTCAATTCCATGCTTTGTTGCCAAAGGCACTGCAGATCTAAGCTGGTTATGGTACAAGAGGATGTCTCACGTCAACTTCAAAACGATCAACAAGCTCTCAAGACAGGGAATGGTAAGAGGATTGCCAAACGTGTCATTCAAAAAGGACAGCGTCTGCGGACCATGTCAGAAAGGCAAGCAAATCAAGTCCACCCTGAAGAGCAAATCCTACCTTTCAACCCAAAGAGTGTTGGAAATGCTACACATAGATCTCTATGGTCCTGTAGACTCGGTAAGTTTGGGAGGTAAGAAATACTGTCTTGTTGTTGTTGATGATTACTCCAGGTATGCTTGGACAATTTTCCTAAGCAAGAAGAAGGAAACAACATCAAAGCTGCCCGAGCTCCTGAGAAAGCTTCAAATTGAAAAGGCATTGAGTATCGTGTCCATTCATTCCGACATAGGTACAGAATTTACTAACCACTTTATAGAGCAGTACTGTTCGGAGAATGGGATACAGCACGAATACTCAGCTGCCCGTACACCTCAACAAAATGGTGTTGCCGAGCGAAAGAATAGGATGCTGAAAGAAGCAACAAGGACAATGATTGCCGCAAGCAAGTTGCCACAGCGTTTCTGGGGTGAAGCAACCAATACAGTGTGCTACACTCAAAACCGCTGTATCGTCAACAAGCACCACAACAAAACAACATACAAGGTATGGAACAACAAAACTCCGTTAGTTTCGTATTTTCACATTTTTTGATGCAGGTGCTATGTGTTGAATAATGGGAAGGATCAACTTAGAACCTTCTATGAGAAGTCAGATGAAGGAATATTTGTAGGATATTACTCCGTCAGCAAAGCTTACAGGATATTTAAAAAAAGCAAGCTGACGATCGAGGAATCAGTTCATGTAGTGTTCAACGAACCTCACCATGACCCTACAGGAGTAGAAGCTGTTACTCAGAACATCCAATAACTTTCCATCTTAGATCCACCAACTCCCATAGAACCTGTTGTTGACCTAGAAATCAACCCCGCAGCTATAAGAATCGATGTAGATGAAGCCGATGTTGTACAAGCTGAAGCTAAAACTACAGCAACTCTCAATACAGTACGGGACCCTGAATTAGAACCCGACCGAAGATGGTTGAGAGATCACCCGCAAGAGCTGATCATTGGAAATATCAATGCTGGTGTTTCTACCCGTAGGAGAATACAGAGTACACAAGGAAATGTACTGTGTGCACAAGAAGAACTTGATGCTGAGATATCACCATTCCCTGAATAGAAATCTCAATCCGAGCTTAGAAGACTCAATATGTGCACTATTGTTGTATTCTTAGCCCAGTCCGAACCTGTTTCTACCATAGATGCTCTTAATAATTCTCATTGGATAACATCTATGGAAGAAGAGCTTAACGGTTTCGAGAGAAACAATGTATGGTATCTTGTACCCAGACCTACGCATCAATCGGTTATTGGAACCAAATGGGTATTTAGAAACAAGAAGGATCGAAATGGAGTAATTATAAGGAATAAATCAAGACTAGTCGCACAAGGCTATAGACAGGAAGAAGGCATAGACTACGATGAAACTTTTGCCCCTGTAGCCAGACTAGAAGCCATTAGGATATTTTTAGCCTTTGCCGCCCATAAGAGCTTCATTGTATACCAGATGGATGTCAAAAATGCATTCCTAAATGGAGACCTTGCCGAAGAAGTTTATGTTGAACAACCACTAGGGTTTGCCAACACAGACGGCATCGATCTAGTATACAGGCTGAGGAAAGCACTGTATGGACTTAAGCAAGCCCCTAGAGCATGGTATGAGACCCTGTCCCAGTATCTAACCGATAATAGATTTGAGAAAGGTGCTGTGGACAAGACCTTGTTCAAAATACAGGAAGGTGATGACCTTCTAATGGTTCAAATATATGTAGATGACATTATTTTTGGTTCAACTAACCTTGCTTTATGTCAAAGGTTCTCTTATCTCATGCAAAGTAAATTTGAAATGAGTATGATGGGAGAACTTAGTTATTTCCTAGGTTTGCAGGTAAAGTAGTTGCCTACAGGGATCTTCATCAACCAGGAAAAATACAGCAAGGAGCTTCTCAACAAATTTGGAATGAACATTTCCAAATCATCGTCAACCCCCATGAGCACTTCCGTGTAAATTAGTGCTGATGAAGCCGAAAAGCCAGTTGACCAATCACTCTACAGGAAGCTTATTGGATCTCTCCTGTACCTAACGGCTAGCAGACCCGATATCCAGTTTGCTGTAGGAGTGTGTGCGAGATACCAAGTAGCACCCAAGGAATCACACTTCAATACAGCTAAACGAATCCTGAAGTATATTAAAGGAACAATCGATGTAGGACTGTGGTATCCTAAAGAAGGCGGATTCAATTTAGTTGGATACATCAACTCGGATCTCGGAGGCTGCAAGCTAGATAGGAAGAGTACAAGTGGAACTTGTCACTTTCTTGGACCTAGACTTGTTTCTTGGTTAGTAAGAAGCAATTGGCAATTGGCAAATTCACTTTCCACGGTTGAATCAGAATACTATGCTGCTGGTAGCTGCTGTATGCAGATCCTTTGGATGCAGTAATAGTTGTCAGATTATGGGATTGAAGCCAAGGAAATGCCAATCATGTGTGATAACACGAGTGCAATTGCAATAACGCACAACCCTGTATTGCACTCGCGCACTAAGCATATCAACATGAAGCATCACTTCATAAGGAATCATGTCGAGAACAAGGATGTTCGGCTCGAAAAGGTTCATACAGATATTCAGTTGACCGACATCTTCACCAAGCCTCTCGACACAGCAAGATTCAACATGCTTTGACAAGAATTGGGATTGCTACAGCCTGACTCCCTGTAAGTATTTACTGTTTTTACTCAACAATTGAGGGGGGATGCTGTAAGACCCAAGAATACAATATCTACCATTAATTATCTGTACACTCAGAGCCTTCAATACAGCACTGTAGGGAACAAAGCAATATGAATCATCCTACAGCTGACGTGAACAATAATTAAGGGGGAATACAGTATGACCCATGAATACAGCATTAATACAAAAGTTGCTGTATGGAATTGAAACATATATGTACCTTTTAAGGGGGAACGCTGTATCGTCGCGGATACAACACATACTATGGGATTTCGATTCATTATATATATTATAATATTTCATTTTAAAAATAATTTTTGTCCACATGCCCTGTTTTCATATCAAACATCGTTTATATTAAATGTCTTACACGACATCTGGACAATCAAATCTCAAAAGCCACGATGTTTTCAATTGTTTAATGCTTAATACTACTGTTTCAGGCATTAAGGGTAACAACAAATGTCAGAAGTGGGACCCGCTCATATTTTAAAAATCAATGGATAAGTGTACCAGTTACACTCAGTCCATCGTGACCGTTCATTTCAAACGATGGTTCCATCCCTTAAATCTGACCATTCGTTCTCTGAAAACCCTTCTTCGCCGCCTACTATAAAAGGACTGCAAATGCCATTTGAGACTCTTTACGCCTTTTGCATATTTTAAGAGAACTCAAGAAATTCAACCTACAAGTTTTCTGTGTTTACTGCTTATTCTTCTTGAATCTTTTCATCTTTTCTTGAGATTCATCAATGGCATCCACTCTGAAGAAAGCCTCGAACATCATTGATGGACGGATCTTTTCCAGATATGTCGTCATCGAGCGAATTCGTGCTGAAACTAATGATGTCGAACCCATGGAGTTCGTCATCACCAGAATCCGTCAGCAAGGCCTTTACCGCCTTGAGAGCCACACCGCCGAGAAGTACGACGTCCATTTGGTTGAGGACTTCTACCTCAACGCTGTCGTTCGATTTCTATCGCTGGCCCAAGGAGGCCACGTTGCTGACATCACCGCTGTCATCCGCGGAGTGGAGATCCGCATCGACCGAGAACTTCTATAGAAAATCTTCAGGCTGCCCGCTGATGGCCTGACCATGGAAGACCTTGAGACTTTTGGGTCTCAAGAGCTGTTGACCAAGTACTATGGCCTGTTCACCAGATCAGCTTCGGTTGAATCTATTCATACTACCTGTCATAAGAAAAATTTCTGTTTGTCGTTCGTGTACTTGCATGACTTTTGTTGCCGTATCATCGAGAATTGCACTGGTGCCTTTGAGATGTGCATAAATCTTAGGTTTAGGATGATGGTAGCAATTATGACATGTGAAAAGGTCAATTGGTGTCAGATTATTCTGAAGCGTCCGCAGGAAGAAGTGTCAAAACCTGCATCGCAAAAGAAATCATTTGGTTTGTTTCTAAACCACATTTTGACGAAGTGCGGACTTCCACAATCCGCAGAGGCGAAGAAGATAAGTTCCCGGATCTACTTAGGAGGCGTCAAGCCTTCGGCCTTTAACCAGAGCACCCTGGTCGCCAACCAACCATCCATTCGCAGTATGCCCATGTCTGAAGATCCAAGGGATGTTTCTTTTAAGTCCCAGAGTGTTGAATCTTCAAAGAAAAGAAAAAGATCTCACAGCAAGACACCAGTTGCTGCTGAGTAGCCGAAAAGGAAGCTAAGGAGGCTTACTAAGGTTACATTCACAGAACCCTCCAAGGATGCTCCTATCGTGGCGCAACCCACTGAACAACTACCCCAGGGCCCAACCCCTATGGAAAAGATGCCCGCTATTGTATCGACAGTAGATTCCCGAGCCTTTGGCGGCTGTGACGGATGACAGGACATCTGCCAACTTGGAAGACTCTAGCGAGTCGGCTGCCCCTTCGGAGCCAAATGCTACTTCTCCTCTACGTGATTCCACACCCATTCAAGATCCACCTTCCTTCGGGGCACCATCCCCTGTAAGAAATCCCTCTCCGATACAGGCTCCCACACCTATAGAGGAACCCCTAAGGAGTCCCTCCCCGGACACAATAATTTCCAAAACCCTTCTTTCTGTGCAAATTGAACAAGCCTATGGAAGAGCTATAGGCTAGCTCCATACGATACCCTGTACAACTGGAGCGAGTGGAGCAATAAAGAAAAATTCGTGTTGGAAGTGACGGACTCAAAAGAAGTTGAAGCCCTGATCCAATGGGATAATCTCTGCTGCAAAGAGTTATTTGAAAGCCATCTTTTACATAAATCAGATGCCAGAAGGAAAGGAAAGCATAAGTCCGAAGAATCTCCCAAAAGTCCAAAAGAAGACCACGACTCAGACGACGACGACGATGCATTTCAGGCAGGTCTGAGAATGAGCCGTGAGGAGGCTCAGGACTGCCAATCTGCAAGAAAAACAAGAGCAACTCCTGAGAGACGAGGAATCTAAAACTCGCGTGTCTGAGGCCAAGACAGCATCTGCCATGATCGAAACCGGTTCCCAGCTTCGAGCCCACGACAAAAACATTAAGGATATGTCGCAGGTGCTCTCCTCCCTTGTTCAGAGAATGTCAAATATTGAGACAAAATAGGATACCGCTCTAGAGATCCTGGGACGTCTTGATGAAAAGGTATCATACCTTGATGATGCCAAAAAGGGGGAAGAAGCGAGAGAAGCCGCGGGGAGAACAAGGCTCCAGCATGAAAGAGAATTCAATGCTGCTCAAGACAGCATTACCGCAGAACTAAACAAATTGGCTTCATCCGCTCAAGGATACAGGATTTCAGGTTCTCGACCTGAGTTCCATGATCCAAGCGTCCCATGGCAAAACATGATCCAAAGGCCTTCTGAAATTCGTCTGCCAACCAACTGCCATCCCACTGCTGAAGAAATGAAACAATGGAGGAGAAATGAACTGATGAGATATTTTGCAAAACTCGTCAGGGAATCCGCCATCTTAAAAGGATATAAAACATTAGCGGAGGCTGCAGATAAATTTACAAAGTTGTTAGAAGAAGGAAAGCTTCCTCTCCAAATTGAACTGAAGTCCAAACATAGACGAGGAGATCGGATCACCCATCCAGAGGACTGGATTCTCGCCTTCGATAAATCATACGAGGGTAGAGAAATCTACTTAGATTAAGGCAATGATTCCCTACAGCATTGGTGGAGTGGAACCGAGAATGATCCTGACAAAAGGCCATGGAGACACTCAGATTATAGGAGTTAAATTCCTTGTATTTTTGTTTGTAATTATGTTTTCAAAACAGCAAAATATTGTAATCCTTGTTTCAGTATCAATAAAATATTTGCCTGTCTTGAAAGATTACAACTCGTAATCTACTGTGTTACTGTATGATTCCATAATTTAATTTAATTGCTGAAATTAATCACAAGTATAGAAACTTGTTTAAAAATTAAAGTTGTACGAACTTGTCTAAGAACAGTTCATAGATTCAGTTGTATGCATCTAGAATACATTGTAAGATTGTGCCTGCGCGCCAATCATAAGCTTAAGTTGTAAAAACTCTTAGCTGTATTGAACTCGCCTGCGAGCAGTTCATAAATTAGACTAAGTTGCTGAAAGCCAGATCATTCGACAGAAGACCAAGATATCTGCCCGAAGTCATCAAGAAGGTTATTCGCTTCATGAAGAAGGTTTTGGCATCATCAAGAAGGCTTGAAAGATTTAAGTCTTGGCAAATTGTCAAAAAGGGGGAAATTGTTGGGATAACAACCTTTATCTGAAATTGTTGGGATAACAATACCCGGTGTCGAAACAGTTAAGGATTAACAATCCCTGTATCGAATAAGTGGTGATAAGATGTTTTGACAATATGCCAATCCATCATACAGTAAGCAAACTGTATCGAAAAGCTGATCAATAGTGTCAACCTGTATCGAAGACCTCTCGTAGATCTAGCATACAGTGGAACCTATCATATAGCAAAGAAGTCTCATAAAGCTAAAGTATGGAAGCTGTCTCGAATATCAATACAGTGATCCTTCGATACAGCTCTCAACAGGACAAGAAGGAATCTTCAGTATTCGCTAGAAGTCAAGTCCCGTTGATAAAGAAGTATTTAAATACTAAAGGATAAAGTATTTAAATACTGTAAGTCAGAAGATCTTCAAATCCCGCAATATCCGGATCTCAGTCAAATGTATGTTGTCACAGAATCTTGCTCAACGGATAGATTTCAAACGGATATATTTCAGAAGACTATATATATCCCCTCAAGGCTTTGAAGATCAGTTACCAAAACTTACGAAGTTATTATCATATACATCAGAGCAAAACATATTGCCAAAGCTCACTGCTATTCAGATATAAGAGATATACAGTGCTCAAACCGAGAACAACACATCATCAGCTAGAAGCTCAGAAAGTCAAAGCTGTTGTTCATATATTGTTCTAAACCTTGAACAAACCCATCAGCCCTGTGTGGACTGAGAATCTTTGCTACTCCCAAACTGTGTGTGACGGACTTGCATCGAAGAAGACGAAGCTTCAGAACTGTGTGTGAAGAAGCCAGTCAAGTGTTAGCTCAAACCAATCTGTGTGAACGGTTGAAAGCTAAGATCTTTATATCAATCTGTGTGAACGATATATTGATTATGTGTTGTTATAATTATGTAGTTGTGTATGCAGTAATTATAATAAACTTTTTACTCCTATGTGGATGACCAGTGGATGTAGAGGGGTTTACCTCGAACCAATTTAAATATTGTGTTATTTACCTTCTGCCTTTATTGTTTTAATTAACTGTGATTATTTAAGTATACACTGCACATCGAGTTGCTGTATCCACAGCAACTTACTGTATTTAAGACTTCCGCTACGTACTCAGATTTAAAACCATACAGCTTGTTGTTTAAAACACTTTCCAAGCTGTATCCAGTATACTTAGTGACCAACACTATCTTTGAAGCCCACCGACGGATCTTGCACTTGGGACCATTTTAAGACCTTCATGATGGAAAGGTATTATCCGGCCCCACTCAGGGAGGCCAAGTTATCGGAACTACTCATTCCCGACCCATCAGCGTAAGAAGATGTCCTCGCTATCGCCGAGAAGTTTCAGGAGCTACTCCCATTCGTCTCATCCATTATCCACTCCGAAGCGGATAAAATAAAGTACTTCACTAAGAGGTTGAAACCTCGTATGCGGATGCAGTTGCTTAATGACCATTGCGCCATCCTGGCCGAATTCATCGAGAAAGCTCTTACCTATGAGCTTATTGCGAAGGAAATTTCTAAGCAACAAACTTCATCTACTGGCAAGAAATTGAAGAATCGTAATCAGTCCGAACGTAGTCGGGCAACATTCAAGAAGCCTCGCACGGGTTCTACTTTTTCTGAGCGACCTATGGCGCCTAAACCTGCGGAATCTCAGTCCCGAGCGGCCAGTTCGGCGATCACCTATTTTAACTGTGGAGAGCAGGGTCATTTCTGCACTAAGTGTCCGAGTCAGACCATCACGTGTAACAACTATGGGATTGCCGGGCATAAGGCCCGTTTCTGCCGAAGAGACTTCAAACCTACTCCGACGGCATCTCAGGCCCCGAAGCAGTCGGTTGTTCAGAAGCAGGCCACTCAGTCCATGTTGTTTAAGATGACGGGAGCAAATAAAGGCGGAGCCCACAGTTATCAGACAGGAGCATTCGGTTCAGGGACTGGCAAGCCCTGAATTTATGACATGAAGAGGACCGATGATCCGGAGGCCCGAATGATCTCAGGTACACTCGAAATTTTATCTCAACTTGTGTGTACCCTTTTTGATACTAGCGCATCACATTCATTCATTTCCGAGTCATGTTTGAGTGGACTACACCTCGATAGTGCTACTAGTTGCGAACCTTATGTCATTGGGCTACCAGACGGTAGAAGAATTATTGGGAATCGTGAAGTTAAGAATTAGAGGGCCGTGAATGGCTGGCAGCTCTAATCGTGGTATACTTACCTAAAGACAACGTTATTTTGGGTATTGATTGGATGGATCGTCACGATGCCATCCTTAGTGTCCGTAAGCGTATGGTCGCTATTGTTTCAGATGATGGAGTCGAGTGTGTATTTCAGGGGGTAATCCCAGTTGTTCCGGAAGAGTCATTAATATGATGAAAGCAGTAAAGTTACTTAATCAGGGGTGTGTCGGTTATTGGTGCTATATGACCAAGACCGAGAAATCATCGGTGACGTTGTCAGATATTCCTGTAGTGAGGAAATATGCCGATGTATTTCCAGAGAGATGTTGAATTCACAATAGAGTTGGAGCCTGGTACGTGCCCAATATCGAAAGCACCGTATCGTATGGCCCCGACTGAAATGCAAGAACTAAAGAATCAACTGGAGGAATTGACCGAGAAAGGTTATATCAGACCGTGTGCATCCCCGTGGGGAGCATCGGTGTTATTTGTCAAGAAGAATGATGGTTCATTTCGCTTGTGCAATGATTATCGGGAGCTGAACCGAGTGACGATCAAGAATAAATATCCCCTACCCAGCATCGATGATCTCTTGGATCAACTTCAGGGAGCTTCAGTATTTTCGAAGATCAATTTAAGATCTGGGTATCATCAGTTGCGAATTCGAGAGTCAGATATCGCAAGGACGGCGTTTCGAACATGCTATGGGCACTACGAGTTTGTAGTGATGTCGTTTGGGTTAACTAATGCACCTGCGGTATTCATGGAGCTAATGAACCGACTTTTCATCGACTATTTGGATCAATTCTTGGTTGTTTTCATAGATGACATTTTGATTTATTCTCGTGACCAATAGGAGCACAAATTTCATCTTCATCAGGTTCTCAACGTGTTGAGACGAGAGAAACTCTTTGAAAAACTTTCCAAATGCGAGTTCTGGATGTCCGAGGTGACGTTTCTCGGACATGTGATTTCATAAGACAGGGTTCGTGTCGACCCTCAGAAGACGAAGTCTATCCGAGATTGGCAACCTCCGAAGAATGTCAAGAAAATCCGAAGTTTTCTCGGATTAGCAGGCCATTACCGGCGATTTGTGGAAGGATTTTCTAAAATTGCTCAACCTATGACGAGCGTTTTGCGGAAGGATAAGAAATACACATGGTCTGACGCGTGTCAGCAGAGTTTTGAGGAACTCAAGAGCCGTTTAATTTCAGCGCATGTCCTTTCTTTACCACAAGGGACGGAAGGATTCGTGGTTTATAGTGACGCGTCCGGACATGGTTTTGGATGTGTATTAATGTAGAATGGGAAAGTGATTGCCTATGATTCACGGCAACTGAGGTCTTATGAGGTCAATTATCCGACCCACGACCTAGAGCAAGCGGCCGTGGTATTCGCGTTGAATATTTGGCGTCATTACCTCTATGGCGTCACTTGCAGATTTTCAGCGATCATAAGAGTTTGAAGTATATATTTACTTAGAAGGATTTAAACATGCGACAGAGACGATGGTAAGAACTGATTAAAGATTACGATATTGAGATACAATACCACCCGGGTTAGGCGAATGTTGTCGCCGACGCCTTGAGTCGTAACTCCATTCAGGAGAAATGCTTGCTCGTTTGACTTCTCAGAAGGAACTTCAACAGGACTTCCTAAGACCCGAGATCGAGGTCTGGTTACAGCGAGTGCAAGGGTAACTTTGTATGTTAGAGATTTCATCACCACTGAAGGAGGCGGTCAGGACGAATCAGGGTTTAGACCCATTTTTGTTGCGCATCCGAGAGGATGTGGCACAAGGGAAAGCCCCTGGATTTGTGGTCTACGAGGATGGACTTTTGTGACTTAAGAACCGATTATGCATTCCGGCAGATGACGAGTTGAAAAGCTCTATTTTGAGAGAAGCTCATGCTACCCCTTATTCCATTCATCCGGGTTCTATCAAAATGTACAAAGACTTGGAACAAAATTACTGGTGGAATATGAAGCGAGAAGTCGCAGAATTTGTTTCGAGATGTCTGACCTATCAGCAAGTCAAGATAGAACATCAGCGAACGGCAGGTATGTTGAAACCGCTTCCTATCCCAGAATGAAAGTGGGAGGATATTTCAATGGACTTCATCACGAGTTTGCCGACGAGTCGTCGTGGCATGAACACGATTTGGGTAATTGTTTTAACTAAGTCAGCTCATTTCCTTGAGATCAAGGATACGTGAGGTCCCGAGAGACTTGCCCAGTTATTCATTAAAGTGATCGTGAGATTGCACGGTACCCCTAAGAGTATCGTTTCTGATCGTGACGGGCGATTCGTGTCACATTTTTGGAAATCCGTTCATCGTGCCATGGGAACTCAACTAAATTTCAGCACAGCTTTTCACCCTCAGTCCGACGGACAATCAGAGCGAACTATTCATACGTTAGAGGACATGTTGAGGGCATGTGTTCTCGATTGGAAATATGATTGGGAAGCCCAACTACCGTTGATTGAGTTCACGTACAATAACAGTTGGCATGCTTCGATTAAGATGGCACCTTACGAGGCCTTATATGGTCGTCTTTGTCGATCTCCCTTATGCTGGGATGACTTATCAGAATCGATCGACACTGAACCCGATATGCTAATAGCCGCCCGCGAGAAGGTAGCGTTGATCCGGAGTCGTTGTTGACCGCTCAGAGTCGAGAAAAATCATATGCAGATAATCATCACCGACCATTAGAGTTCGAGGTAGGTGACCACGTTTTGGTCAAGGTATCCCCGAGTTGAGGTATCTTCCATTTCAGGAAGAGGGGAAAGTTGAGTCCGAGATTCATTGGACCATTTGAGATTTTGGATCGAGTAGGCAATCTGGCTTATCGATTGGCTTTACCTCCGGCTTTGAGCCGAATTCATAAAGTGTTTCACGTCTCTCAGTTGCGGAAGTATGTTGCTGACCCTAGTCACTTATCTAGTTCGATCAAATCGAGATAGCGGATGATCATACGTACGAGGAGCGTCCTGTACGAGTCCTAGAGCGACGAATCAAACAGTTGAGGAATAAGACGATTCTTTTGGTTAAGATTCAGTGGTCTAGACACGGAGTCGATGAGGCTACTTAGGAAACCAAGGATAGTATGCAGGAGAGTTATCCCGAATTGTTTGACCTTTAGTTTTGAGGACGAAACTCTTTTTAAGGGGGGGAGTATGTAATACCCGGTTGTGAACTCATTTATTTTCATTCAGTAATTGTCACTCAGTAATTCTCACTCATTAATAATCATTCATATTCATTCATTCGTGTTCACCGTTCGGCGTAACTTTGAGTAGTGTATCGGTATTGTTCATTGTTCAACCTTGTTTGAGAATCGAGACGAGAATATTATCTTAATTGTTGTAATTGCTTAGTAAGTTGATGTTGATGTTGAAGTTCATATCATTTCGAATTTACTCTTTCTTGTTCGGTTCGTGCTATTTTGGACCAACTCTCATAATCAATGCTCGGAACCGCCGTTTTGGGGTTCCTGCAATTCCATTACGTGTTATTATTCCCAATTTTGGAGTTCTATTACGTTTATTCTCTTCCTGGGTTGTTTTTCGTCACTTTTTAGTCCCGAACAGTGTGCGCCGCGGCACAAGGGGTTGCGCGCCGCGGCACGTACCTTGTAGTCTCAACCTGGAAGTGGCTGTACCGCATGCCGCGGACCTCTGCTGGATGTGCCGCGGAACTAAGCTGGGAGCTGCTCGCGAATTTCAGCCACGGGCCGCGGCACACTCAGTCCGCGCCGCGGCACGCGAGTCAGACCACCCACTTTTTCAGCGGATTTTTGAGAGATAAGTTCATTTCATCCCCTTTCTCCTTCCTTCTCTCCGTAGGCAACTTCCGGGTGAATTTTTGGGCGATTTGGCATCTTCAATCTCAGAGATTTCATCCTCCTCGAGTTCTTGGTGTGGATTAACAACATCTACTTGGGTTCTTCATCCTAAATCCACGGTAATTTCTTCAACCCTAAATTCGATTTTGAGTTGGAGCATGATGTTTTGGATGTTATAATCATGATATGTGAAGGGATATACGTATGAGTATGAGTTTTTATGAGTTATCATTGGATTGTTGGAAGATTATTCAAGAACACTTTGAAGGTTGTTTTGGAATTGGGGATTTTGATTAGATGTTGTCGTAACCTTGAGTTGTGTATTCCTATTGGATTATTCATTTCATTGATGATGTTTTGTTGGTTTGAATCACTCATTTGGAGGTTGGCTTTCGATATAATTGGGACTGGTTGTAAACAATGGAAGATTGTTTATGACGTGTTTGTCAAAATGCCCCAATGAGTTTGGGTGTGTTGTATCGACTTCTTGAGTTGGTTATGATCATAATTGATACGAAAATTAAGCGAATTGTTGGTAATTATGTTATTCAAGGTTGTTCGAGCGACCGATAATTCCATTAAGGACGTTTGTTCGAGGAAATACATTCTTCATCGGTATTTGAGGCAAGTTGATCATTGCTCAGTTAAAAGGATAACCATTCCTTTCGTTGTTGTTTATTCATACGTATAATTCATGCATAGTATATTAATCATGTTGGGCCTTGTAATTATCAAACTAATCATTCAATTCATGGGGAACGACGGTTCCAATAATTTCATTTGAAGCTATCACTCATTGCGTCATTATTTCACCTCGGTGAGTCATTCTTGGCCCTTTTCGGATTTTTATTCCTTATTCCTCTTCATGGCCAACTCTGCCTGTGGGTGTCTTCTTGACATTCATTGCCGGTCCCAATCCGGGAAAGAGGAGCATTGCGGTAGGTTAGTGGTAGCCAGTGTAAGACTCCTCACATCCCATGGACATGAATCAAACTTTGAAAATCGTTGGTGCGTCTCCTCATAAGCGACGTGCTGCATTTCATAGGACCGGGTGCAGTGATAAGTATGCGAGGGTTGCTAGGTCGTCGCCCAGAAGCAGCGAGCCACCTTTACATCTGAGGGTGGTGTCAAATGAGCAAGTATGCGCTACACTTCATAGGCCCGGGTGTAGTGGAAAATATGCAAGGGTTGCTAGGTCGTCGCCCGAAAGCGGCGCGCCACCTCGAAGTATGGGTGTGGTGTCAAATGTGCAAGAACCCTTGCAGCATGGATGGGGACAGACAGAGAAGTTGGTTCATGCAGCTAGTAAGGGTAGTAAGGTGCGGTTTGGAACTTGGAACGTTGGCACTTTGACGGGGAGATCAGCAGAAGTGGGGGAGGTTATGAAAAGGAGGAGGATTCACATAATGTGTCTACAGGAGACTAAGTGGGTTGGCGAGAAGGAAAGAGTGTTAGCTCCTTGGGGTTACAAGCTTTGGTACTCTGGAAAGGATAAAAGTAGAAATGGATTGGGTATCGTCATTGATAAAGAATTCATTGATGATATGGTGGAAGTGTCAAGAAAGAGCGATAGAATAATGAGTATTAAGCTTGTGATAGGGGATGAGTTTCTAACTATCATAAGTGCTTATGCACCACAAGTAGGATTGGATGCATCGATCAAACAAGAATTTTGGGAAGATTTGGAAGAGGTTGTCGAATGAATTCCTATGGGTGAGAAATTGATCATTGGTGGTGACCTCAATGGGCATGTCAGTGTTAGCAGAGATGGCTTTGAGAGCATTCATGGTGGCTTTGGTTTTGGGGATAGGAATGAAGCAGGAAATGGTATATTGGATTTCGCATTAGCTCATGACTTGGGTATTATGAACACTTGGTTCGAGAAAAGGGACTCTCATTTGGTGACATATAGAAATGGAGGTAATGCAAGTCAGATTGATTTCTTTTTAATAAGGAATGTTTGGAGGAAAAGTTTTACTAATTGCAAGGTGATACCCGGTGAGAGTCTTTGTGCGACATAGGATTGTGGTGCTTGACTTTCGAGGTAAGAGGCACTTAAGAAAGAGTAGACCACAAGTTGACCCTCAAATTAAGTGGTGGAAGCTCCAAGGGGAGAGTCGACATACTTTTTGTGGCTAAGATTGCTGATAGTGGTATTTGGTCTGATTGCACGGAGATGGATATAGCATCGATGTGGAACTTGTTGGAGCATAACATAAAGGAAGTTGCAAAAGTAGTTTTAGGAGAATCTAAAGGAAACAGACCATCAAGTAAGGACACATCTTGGTGGAATGATGAAGTTAAGCAAGCGATAAAGACCAAACGTGAATGTTATAAGGTATTGGGTAAATGCTCGAGCGATGAGAATTATGAGATGTACAAGAAAGCTCGAACAGAAGCTAAAAAGGCAGTGAGAAATGCCCGATCAAAGGTCAATCAAGAATTATATGCAAGATTATATACAAAAGAAGGGGAAAAATATATCTATAAACTTGCTCGAATGAGAGAGAAGAAGACGCGAGATATTGGAAAAATTAAATGTGTAAAAGATCCTGACCAAAAAGTTTTGGTTCAAGATAAAGAGATAAAAGAGAGATGGAGGTCATACTTTGATACCTATTTAATGGCCATCAAGAACAAGATATTCGGAATTTAAACATCCCCTTAAGTATGGTTAACCGAGAGTTTAAGAGGAGAATTCAAAAGGGTGAAGTGACAATTGCATTGAAGAAGATGGGGTCAAAGAATGCAGAAGGACCAGATGGTATACCTATTGAAGTTTGGAGGTGTTTGGGAGAGAGAGGGATCGAATGGGTAACTATGCTTTTCAATAAGATTTGGAGAAGCAATAAGATGCCATCAGCATGGAGGAAAAGTATTCTCGTCCCTTTGTATAAGAACAAAGGTGATGTTCAAGATTGTTCTAATTATCGCGGAATTAAACTAATGAGTCATACCATGAAGTTGTGGGAACGAGTGATTGAACAAAGGATCAGGAAATGTGTGAAAATAACAGAAAATCAGTTTGGATTTATGCCTGGAAGATCGACCATGGAAGCAATTTATCTTATCCGGCAGTTGATGGAACATTATCGAGACAAAAATAAAGATCTACATATGGTTTTTATTGATTTAGAGAAGGCATATGATAAAGTACCAAGAGAAGTACTTTGGTGGGCCTTAGCAAACAAGGGTGTATCGCGGAAATATATTGACATTATAAAGGACATGTATGAGGGAGCTAGTACAAGTGTACGTACTAATGTTGGGAGGACAGAAGAATTCCCTATTACGATTGGGGTGCATCAAGGATCTGCTCTTAGTCCTTTTCTCTTTGACATAGTCATGGATGAATTGACAAGAGAAATTCAAAATGATGTTCCGTGGTGTATGATGTTCGCAAATGATATTGTGTTGATTGATGAAACGAAGGTTGGAGTGCAACAGAAATTGGAACTTTGGAGGGATACTTTGGAAGCTCGAGGCTTTAGGCTGAGCAGAAGTAAGACTGAATATATGGAGTGTAGGCTTAGCGAAAATAGTGATAGAGAGGCGGGGATGATCACATTTGATGGGAAAGTTGTTCATGGATCCACTTTCTTTCGGTATCTTGGATCTATTATTTAAAAGAATGGAGAGCTAGATGGCGATGTGGCTCACAGAATAAAGGCCGGGTGGTTTAAGTGGAAGAGTGCCACAGGAGTTTTATGTGATCCTGACATGCCTCATAGATTAAAGAACTGCACGGCAATTAGGCCTGCGCTGTTATATGGCACCGAGTGCTGGGCTGTAAAACAGTGTCACGTTCAAAAGATAAATGTGGCGGAGATGCGTATGCTACGATGGATGTGTGGTCATACAAAAAAGGATCGGCTCATAAATGAGGTTATTAGAGAGAAGGTAGGAGTTGCGGCTATAGAAGACAAGATGATGGAGAATCAATTACGATGGTTTGGTCATTTGAGAAGAAGACCTGTTGATGCCCCAGTGAGGAGGCTAGAAAGTTGGGGAACAAGTAATGTTGTGAAAGGTAGAGGAAGACCCAAGAAAACTTGGATAAAGATGATTGAAAATGATATGCGGTTTCTTGGAATTGGAGAAAGTATGGCGATAGAGAGGCAAATGTGGCGGGAAAGAATACGGATGGTGGATGGAATCTGATTCTTTTTTTTTCTGTATTTTTATTCCTATTTTCTTTTATTCCATGTTATCTGTTAATTTATTTTTCATGATTTTTCATTTTTTTTTAACATTCATTCTCTTTTTTTATTTGCTTTTTTCTCTACTTTTTTCTCTACTTTTTCCCCTCCTTTTCTCCTTCTATGTTATTTATGTAACGATCATTGACGGTTTCAAAGTTTGATTCATGTTAGCCGACCCCAAATCATTTTGGGACTAAGGCTTAGATGTTGTTGTTGTTGTTGTATTCCTCTTCATGGTCGCTTTTGTCTTTGTGACCTTCCAGGATTGTATTGCGTTACCGACTGGTATATGTGTGGAATTTTTAGTCGGACACACTAAGGTCATTGTGTATATGCGGGTATCCAGACACACTGGGCTATGCACACGGTAACGTGCCTCCGTGAGACTAATTAGGCCAAGTTTTGCGGGTGTTTATGCGGGACGCCGGGCACTCGGCATACTTGTGCACTTGCACATCCCATTCGGGCGTACTTTGATGCCCCTCATTTGACTTAATTTCATAACTAATTCATGTGATTATTGTATTTGTTCAACTCGTGAGGATTGTTGTTCTATGTAACTGACCCCGTTGGGGATGTTGTTTTTAGGTCATGGCAAGGCAAAGGCACGGGAAGATAATGTTGACAGCGAGGAGTCCCAGTGATACTAGTAGGGCCCTCAGTTCTTTCAGTTATTCATGTTTTCTTCATATGTATTTTCCGCTGCAGTTTCCGTATGTATTTTCATTTTATTCAGTGTTGTATATTTCATCTTCATATGAAATATATATGTATTCTGTATTTCCTGGGTGTGTTGTACTTGAAACTCCTCATCGGAGTAATTCGGCAATATAATGTGGTTCGGTACTACAGTTATATTATTTAAATCATTAATTTCAATCGCCTGGTGGGTCCCAGTTGGGGGTCCACGGCACTGTAATAGCCGCCTAATTTGGGGTGTTACAGCTACCTGGTAGTTGTTGCCCAGAAATGGGAGTCCAGAACCTACTGTCCTCTGCCTTGCTCGAGCCTTAGCGTACGCTGCTGATATTGCCTAGCGTGCGCTACGCAACACTTATAGCGTGCGCTGCTGATATTGCCTAGCGTACTTTACCTGATAGTCCAGAGTGTCCGAAAACCTCACTGCCCCTGCCGACTCAGCCCGTTAGCATGCGCTACGAATGATGTTAGCGCGTGTTACTGACCACGAATAGCATGCGCTAGCGAACTCCTAGCGTGCGCTAGCGAACTCCTAGCGTGCGCTAACTGCTAGTCCAAAGAGCAGATTTAGCTACTGCCTCTGCCCTGTCTGGACCGTTAGCGTGTGCTAAGGCTCAAAGCTCGCATGCGCTACTCAAGTAGAATTAGCGTGCGTTAGCTTAGGACTAGCGTGCGCTATCATCTGACCCAGAAAACTTCTGAAAGGTCTAAACAACACGATCATGATCCAAACAAGGTATGAAACTCTAGATCAACATCGACAACATCACAAACAGTTTACAGAGCGACAAAATAGGATGAACGGCAAGGTCAAACAGTCAATAAAAAATACGGCCATTACAATTCTGGATGTGCCTCACTTCATCAAACACCTCCGAACTTCTTGGATAAGGGGGGGTGGGAGCATCCCTATGCTCATCCTTTCCAACAAATGAACGTGTATCATTTCGGTAAGGATGGTCAGTAGGCAGGAATATTCGATGGCACGTGTAACACTGCTTATGAGAGTGTTTGAGATACTCTGAGTTCATATATTTTAGACACACAGGACATGCATATTTTCCTTTAGTACTCCAGCCAGAAAAGTTCGCAAGACCAGGAAGGTCACTAATAGTCCACAGTAATGCTGCATGCATTTGGAAATTTTGTTTCCGTGAAGCATCATGTGTTAACACCTACATCCCACAATTCCTTTAGCTCCACAATTAAAGGTTCTAATTACACATCAATATTGTTTCCTGGTTCACTAGGACCTGGTATAAGTGTAGACAACATGACATATGACTTCTTCATGCATTCTCCAGGTGGTAAGTTATAAGGCATTAAAACGATTGGCCATGTACTATGGTTAATCATCATGCTTCTGAATGGACTAAATCCATCAGCTGACAAACCCAACCTTACATTTCGAGGCTCCTTAGCAAAATTCGGATGATTATAGTCAAACGTGTGCCAAGCTGGAGAATCAGCCGGGTGTCTCATGATGCCATCCTCTCTGCGCTCTTTGACGTACCATGTCATATAAGACGCAGTTTTAGTTGTCATGAACAATCTCTGTAATCTTGGCTTTAAAGGAAAATACCAAAATGATTTGGTTGCCACTTTGTTCTCCTTTTTTTTATTATTCGAAATATCAACACCAGGAATATCACCATTTGGTACTCTCCACCTAGATTCACCACAAGTATCGCAACTTGACTTGCTTCCATTGACACCCCAATATATCATGCAATCATTTATGCATGAATCTATCTTTTCATAATGAAGACCTAAGTCTCTTAATGTTTTCCTTGTTTCATAGTAATTCTTTGGAAGTTGAACACCTTCTGGAAAAGATTCCCTTAGTAAATCGAGCATCAGGCCGAACGACTTATCGCTCCAGTTCCCAAGACACTTGATTTGAAACATCCGCACAAGGAATGACAATTTAGAAAAGTTTTTACACCCAGGGTATAGTTCTTGTTCAGCGTCTTTAAGAAGCTTATAGAACTTTTCAGCTTCTTCATTTCGTGTTTCGTCATCAGTATGTGATGTATTTCCTACACTATTATCTCCAACACCCATTACAAATCGATCATGAAGTAAGCCCATAATGTTGTCAGACGTACCCATACCACCGGCGAAAGAACCAATTACGGGCACTCTATTTGAAAGCGCCTCTCCGTGGAACACCCATTTAGTTCACAAAACCTTTTGTTATTAAATGTGCTTCAACAATTTTCCGCTCTCTGCATGTGCCATTTTTACACTCTTTACAAGGACATAAGATCAGCCCATCATTTGAATTAGAAAGCGCAAAATTCAAAAAGAATTGCACTCCTTCCTTATAAGCGTCCATTAACCTCGGCAAATCCATCCAACTCCTATTTGTATCCATACTTTTGTATGCAAATTCACTTGTAAAATATTATAAAGAAAAATTTAGGAAGTTGTATAAGTTTATATAATACTCAAAAGTAGTTAAATCACTTTTTAAATTTATAGTGGGGTAATAAAGAAACATGCACAGACAACAATGTAAAATGCCTATTCACTTCAATTGCTTCTGGATTTCACTTTACTAAATAGTAGTTTGATTAGGTCATAAGAAAGAGTGATATAATATGAACATCTAATCTTCAGTGAAACCAGAAAACATAATGTGTTTATCAACTGCTTTCCTAATGGGTAATCAAGTTAGAAAAATGTTAGCACATAAATAAATAGGGGAGCAAATTCTACAATGTATCAGTAAATGAAAATGTATAGTATGTATTTATTACACTCAGAGATTAATTGTCGCTGGATTATAAACTAAATCAAGTTTCTGATTAACTTGCCATATATTTTTTACTAACAAGCATACGATGAATTAAAATCTTAGAAAACAGAAAATCATACCTTGGCAGAGCAACGATGTGTGACGGAACAAGATCGAGTGAACCTCAGGATGACAGACGAAACCTACTGATGGTTGAGAGTGAAGTGAAAATGGCAAGTTATGTGAATTGTGAAAATGAATACATTGAAGGGAATGAAAGACCTAGGAGTGTGAAATTGATAACCGATAAGTGAAATAATAGGAATGAAAAAAGAAGCGGGTAAACAAATCTCATATTATCGCGTCTCATTAAGTGTCACAACAAGTATTAATAAAATTAATACACCACTGCAAATTACAGAATAACAATTTCAATATGAAACCTAAACAAATTGAGTCTTGTAACATACAACTTAACCTAAGCGAATTAAATCTCAAACAATTGAGTGTTGTACACCTAAGACATAACCCAGACAAATCGAATCTCAAACAATTAAGAAAAAGAACTGAAATTTTTGTTGTCAAACGAATCGAATATCAAATAATTAAGATGAATCACATATAACATCAACTAAACAATGTGTTTGGTATATTTTGAGTAATATTTTTATTAGTATTTTATGTATATAATTATAAATTTTGTGTGATAATTTATCATTTTACCATATATTTATATTATTTCATTTTGTTAGAATTTTCTATAATTTTGTGTCATTTTTGGACAATTAATTAAGAATTAAATTATATCTGCAGGTTAACCAACCGGTACAAGACAGATCAATTGGTTCAAGGACGATATTTTTACAAAATTCAAATATATTCACGACTAGTCTCATTTTATTCGTCTCGTCGAGATGATCATTTAAAGAAAAATCATCCGAATCCGAGTTCGTATGAAGAAGTTATGACCGTTCGAAGGACAATTAAATAGACGGACCATATTGCGCCACGTGTCAACACCGGATTGGACCAGAAATTCAACTCTCTGCTGACGTCATTCATGACGTCAGCACCCCTTGGCAGCCATGAATTATTGAAATGGTGGGATTTAAATATTTTAAAATTATTATTTTATTAATTTTGAAGTAGTATAAATAGGGAATGAATGTGTAGTGGTTTGGGAGAGAGAAAAAGGAGAAAAAAAGAAGAGAGATATTATTGTAAGAGAGAGAAATAAAAATATTGTGTAATAAAATTATATTTGAGTAATAATATTATAAAATATTTATTTATTTGTGTTGTTATTCTGAGTGAGTAATTTTCTTTTATTGGGTTATGATGAAACCATGTCTATATTATTATTAATATTTATATAATAATTCTAAATAAATATTTTTAACGATTATGATTTTCGCTTCAATAGGGGAATTTTATTTCATCAATTATATCACGTATTTTTTATAGTTATAAATTCCCCATTGCTTTGTGATTATTGATATTAGTTAATTTCTTTGATTGTTTTCCATTAAATTGGATACATATAATGCTTAGAAATTATATTTTTCAAGTGAAGGAAAATCTATATTTGAATTATAATTTTGTAATTATTGTTAAATCTATAGGGAAATAGTGAGGTTGATTTCATAATCTATTCCCTTAATTTCTTGGAATTAAAATATAAAATAAATAATAAATTGACATTGGTGGATTCTAAACCTTAGTAAATTATTTAAAATCAATTTATCTAAAATTTACTTAAAAATTACTATTATTTAATGCAATTATTATAACCATTCAAAAATAAAATTATTTGGGACTAGGTTAGAATTTAATAAAATTTGATTTAAAACGATAGGAATATTTTTACTTCACTATCATAGTCATCCCTGTGTAATCGATCTTGCACCGCATATCTACATCGAACGAATCGTGCGCGTGCGAGTATTAGACTAAAGAATCAACAACAAGTTTTTGGCGCCGTTGCCGGGGAGGCGCAAACGAAGTACAAGAAGACTGTCGTCACCAAGTTAGTTAAATTCTTCTACTAGTTATTTATTTTACTGCTTTTATTTATTATTATTATCTGTCTTTTTAAAGTTCGTTTTAAATTGTGTTAGTATAAATATTTGTTAGTAGTAGAATTTATTTTATTTTTATGTTCATAAAAAAAATCTGAAAATAATAATAACTTATAACAATAAATATAAAAATATAAGTAATAATAATAATAAAAAAACTACTATTCATTTTCGTAAAATAATGATAAAATAAAAATAAAATAAAAATCCAAAAATATACAAAAATCTGAAAAAGTTTAAAAAAAAATCGGAACTTATTTATATTTATTTTAAAAAAAATCTGGAAAATAAAAAAACTTCAGACTTTAAGGTAATATTTTTGTACTTTTGGAATATTAATATTAAAAAATCAAAAATTTTAATTTAAATTCAAAAAATAAAATAAATATGGAATATATCTATAAACTGTTTTTTACTAAAAACTAAAATTGGAATATTGTTTTACATAATAAATAAAACTCTGAATTATTTATTTTATTTTTAAAAAAAAAATCTGGTAGTTTTATTAAAAAATTTACTTTTTGTAAAAAAATCTAAAAATCTAAAAAAAAAACAGATTAAGAACTAGTAAATAATCTGGAATATATAATAAAAAATTGTTATCTCTATTTCTGAACTTTGAATTTTTTTAATAAAAACATAAACTTATTTTTTAAAATAAAATTACAATATTTTAATAAAAGGGAAAATACTAAAAAAATTAAAAACCTAAAAATTTAAAAAAAAAAAATAGAAACGAAAATTTGTAATAAAAAATTGTATTTTTATTGTTTGCATAAATAAAAGAAAAGTTTGTAGTTATTATTCTTTTTTAAAAAAAAAATCTGAAAAAATTTTTCCATGAAAAAATAAATAAATATATTTGTATATATATATATATATTAGCGCAATATTATTAGTCTAAAAATATAATAAAATTATATTAAATATAAAAAATATACAAAAACTTAAAACAATATAAAATATAAAAAAACGAGAAAAAATCAGATTTTTTTTTAAATTTTAAAATAAGTTATATCTTGTCTTTAGTTTAACTAAGTTATGACAGTGTGATTTTTAACTAACCCCTGAGCTTTGCCGTAACTTGCGCTTGCGCCGCCCCGGGCTGCTGGTCATCTCTGGCCAGCATATCGCCGGAAGAATAACTTTACACCGCGGCATTCATCCATCCCCGTCAATCTAACAGTAGTATTGCATTTTAGGTATATGCATTTTGCGGGTTTCCGTCTTTGCTCAGTGTCGTCGGCCTATCGATCGTCTTTTCCCTGTTCAGGAGTCGATCGGTTTCCAGCTTTCGCGGGTTCTCCTCCCTCGTCTCCAAGGCGTGTCGAAGTTTAACTAAACATGATCATCACCATTAAAACACCAAGAACACATCATTACAAAACCCTTAATCACCATATTCATCATTAAGTTGTTAAAAGCTTAACTACAAACATGTTTTGCTTGATTAATTCAACATTAGGTGAAGTATACTTCATCACTAGCATTATAACTACGAATTTATAGAGTGAAATCGTATAACATACCTTCAGAAATGAAGAACAATACACCAAAACCACAAGAATACACTCTAAGCTTCAAAAATGACTCTAAACTTCCAACCGACAAGCTCCAAATCAAGATGCAAGGCTCAAACACAAGTTGGAAGAAGGTATAATTGATCTAGGGAGGCATGGGGATGTTTATAGGGGAGAAGAATCGGAGTTGAATGTGCAAAATGAAAGACACAAGTTGTATTTTTATAACTGCACAGTTCGCTACGTACATTATACACAAGAGGATAATGTACGTTAGTAACTTTACGTACGCTACACCAAAAGTGTTACGTACGTAAGCTAGTTCCAGAGGCTACTGGACTAAAATACGAACATCATTACGTATGTTATGGCTTGGAGCTTTACGTACGTAATGTAGCCTAATTAGAGGAGGGCCCCGATGAGCTTCTTTGTGCGGCACATGCCACCGTTTCGGCAATATCTCCTTCGTTATTTATCGGATTGGGTCGATTCTTGCTGCGATGGGAGGCTAATTCAAAGGCCTACGACATGGGGCAAGATCGATGCGATAATATTCAATTTTGTGGACACTTCGGGATGTTTTTTGCCATTTCTCAATTGTTGTTCCTCCATTGTTTTGGCCATATCTCCTTCGTTATTCGTCCGATTGGGTCGAATCAAGCGGCGTTGGAAAGATTATTCAAAGTCCTATAGATCTAAAAAATCAAAATCAAAATTTGATTCCCAGATTCATGGTGAGAGGCTCAAATAAAAGGAAGGGCACATTCTGGGATATATTCGGCATTCACAAGAAGTTCATCATGACGATGAGTTATTAAGCGCGTTTGAATCCTTGAACACGGAGTATGACTAGATGGTTAAATTAAATATATCTTTAAAGAGAAAAATAAAATCTCTAGAACTCAAAAATTCCTCCCTTCAAAACAAAGGCAAAACTATTGAGATCGACCATACATTATGCCTTGAAAAAGAAAATATTTTGAAAATCAAGTTGACAAAAACTCAAAAGGAGCTAAAATATATTTTGAACAAATTTACTCTCAGAAACGAGAAATTCGAAAGGCTTCTATCTATTCAAAAATCGCCCTTGCTCAAACACGGTCTTGGTTTCGATCCTTTTAAACGGGAACAATCCCTTATCAACCTTGACAAAATAAAGAAAACCGAAACCGAGAACTCGAAAGATCTTCCCAAACGAGTTCATGATGCTAATGCTCGTTCAAAGTTGAGAACCATCAAAGTTAAACAAATATGGGTTCCTAAAGGGACAATTGTTCCGAATGCTATAAGCATAGTTAACTTTGGAGGACCCAAACGGGCTTGGGTACCAAAACAATCGAGAAACTCTATTTTTGTAGGTACCGGCACCAAGGAAAAGCAAGTGGTACATTGATAGCGGATGCTCAAGGCACATGTGCGGCTTCGAGGACTTATTTGAAGACCTCGAATATCAAGAACAAGGACATGTGACCTTTGGAGATAATCAAAAAGGAAAAATCAAAGGCATCGGCAAAGTCGGTAAGGAACCTTCTCCTTCTATCAACAAAGTACTATTTGTTGAAGGTTTGCATCATAATCTTCTTAGCGTTTCGCAACTTTGCGATGAAGGTTTTAAAATTCTATTTGAGCAAACGCATTGCACGACATTTAGAAATAATAAAATTGCTTTCATTGGTTTGAGATGTGGAAACATCTATATTGTTGATCTTAATGATAAAAGTTCATTCAATGAAAAATGTCTTATTACCTTGGACGACAATGCATATTTATGGCATCGAAAATTGGGGCACACTTCTCTATCTATCATTTCTATTTTATCTAGACACGACCTTGTTCGTGGATTGCCCAAACTCAAGTTTGATAGAAAGCATCTGTGTGAATCATGCATAAAAGGGAAACACACTCGAGAATCTTTTAAACCAAAATTCGAGGTTTCCACTAGTCGAGTTCTTGAACTTGTGCATATGGATTTGATTGGACCATCTAGACATGTTAGTTTAAATGGCAAACTTTACACCTTGGTTATTGTTGATGATTTCTCTCGATTTACTTGGATTAGATTTTTAGCACATAAGGATGATGCATTTTCCGAATTTTCTAAATGGTGTCGTTTGGTATCAAATGAGAAAAATCTCTCCATAATTTCTTTTCGCACCGATCACGGAGGTGAATTTGATTGCACTCCGTTTGAACTTCTATGTGATAAATACGGTATTAATCATAATTTTTCGGCTCCTAGAACGCCTCAACAAAATGGAGTTGTTGAAAGGAAAAACCGATCTTTGGAATAAATGTCGAGGACAATGCTTAATGAATACTCTCTTCCATGATACTTTTGGGCCGAAGCAATTTTTACGGCATGCTATGTGATTAACCGGGTTCATGTTCGTAGAACTCATCTTAAAACCCCATATGAATTATGGAAGGGCAAAAAGCCCAACATAGCTTATTTTCATCCTTTCGGTTGCAACGTATTTATTTTAAACAATGGTAAGGATAACTTGGGCAAGTTTGATGCTAAATCCGACTCCGGAATATTTCTTAGTTATTGCACTAATAGCAAAGCATATCGTGTTTATAATATTAGAACGAATAAAGTTGAAGAGTCTATACATGTTAAATTCAATGATATGATCTCACCCCCGAGAAAGGTAGAATATTTTGATGATGCAGGTACTTTTCCGGATCCCTCACCCGAAGTGAAGAAAATTTCAGAAATTGAAACGAACACAATCGTTGATTTACCGAAAGATTGGAGGCACATCAAAGACCATCCAAAGGATCTCGTGATTGGAAACATTGAAGACGGTGTTCAAACTCGAAGGAGAACCACCGAATTTATGGCTCATTGTGCTTTTGTATCCGAAATAGTTCCCAAGAATATATCCGAAGCTCTCGATGATGAAAGTTGGGTGATGGCAATGCAAGAGGAGCTTGTGCAATTAATGCACAATAATGTATGGAATTTAGTTCCCGCTTCTAAAGATAAAACAATTATCGGAACTAAATGGGTACATAAAATCAAGAGTGACGAAGACGGCTATCCAATTCGAAATAAATCTCGTTTGGTCGCTCAAGGGTATAATCAAGAGGAAGGTCTTGATTATGAAGAAAGTTTTGCTCCCGTGGCTCGACTCGAAGCCATCCGCTTGTTATGTGCATTTTCCGCCCATAAAAAGATCAAACTATTTCAAATGGATGTGAAAAGTGCATTCTTGAATGGTTACATTCAAGAAGAAGTCTACGTCAAGCAACCTCCCGGTTTTGAAGATCATCAATTTCCGGATCACGTCTACAAGCTCAACAAGGCACTCTATGGGTTGAAGCAAGCACCCCGAGCATGGTATGATCGTTTAAGTCAATTTTTAATTGCAAATGACTATAAAAGAGGCAAAGTCGATAATACCTTGTTTGTTAAAATATTGAATGATGATATACTTGTTTGCCAAATTTACGTTGATGACATTGTATTTGGAGCTACTAATGAATCTTTGTGCCAAGATTTTTCTAATCTTATGAAAGGAGAGTTTGAGATGAGTATGATGGGAGAATTAACGTTCTTCCTCGGGCTTCAAATCAAGCAATGTGAAGATGGAATCTTTATCCATCAAACAAAGTACTCAAACGACCTCCTCAAGAAATTCAAAATGGAAAGTAGCAAGGTGATATCTACGCCAATGTCTTCATCATTAAAGCTTGAGAAAGATGAAAATGGCAAATCCGTAGATCAAAAATTATATCGAGGTATGATCGGATCTTTGTTATATTTGACTGCATCTAGGCCAGACATAATTTTTGCTACATGTTTATGTGCTCGATTCCAAGCTAATCCCAAGGAATCACATTTAACTGCTTGTAAACGTATTTTTCGCTACTTAAAAGGGACTATCGGACTAGGTCTATGGTACCCTTATTGCTTGGACTTTAATTTAGTTGCATATAGTGACGCCGATTTTGGCGGATGTAAAATTGACAAAAAGAGTACTAGTGGTACATGTCATTTTATCGGATCATGCTTAATATCTTGGGGAAGTAAAAAGCAAACCAGTGTAGCATTGTCTACAGCTGAGGCCGAATATGTCACTGCAGGGAGCGCCTGTGCTCACGTGTTATGGATTAAAAATCAACTCCGCGACTACGGCATATATTTTGAAAATACCCCTATTCTATGTGATAATACCAGTGCAATAAATCTGAGTAAAAATCCTGTGTTGCATAGTAGAACTAAACATATAGACATTAGACATTATTTTCTACGTGATCATGTTCAGAAAAAGGATATCTGTTTAATTTTTGTCGGGACGAAGGATCAACTTGCGGATATCTTTACAAAACCTCTTCCTGAAGAATCGTTTAATTCTATTCGTTTACAACTTGGTATGGGACATGTAGACAATTTTTGAAATAAGTTTTCTACTCAAGAAATCAATATCCTTGATTCGCTTCATTCGCTAGCGCGCGCTAACTTCACTTTCTTAACGCGCGCTAAAAACCACTTTCGATAGCATACGCTAATCGTCTCTGCCTTGCGTACGCTAATTAAAAACCTTTCGCATTCCATATCACCTACTGGACAGTCCAGTAGGCTTCATATTTTTACCTAACGTATGCAAACTTTATGTTCCTAGCGTACACTAACTAAAAACCCAGTTGACTAAATATAGTCCGTACGACCCAGTAACACTCTCATCCTTCTCTTAACATACGCAATCGCAAGAACACATCTTTCAGAAAAAACCCTAGCCGCAAATCCGAATCTTCAAAACTTCCAATTCCTTCACTATGTCTAGCAAGGGACGAAAAACCATGGGGAAAACCTACAAATGCCCTCGCGATACCGAATACGACGCAACCCGATTTGTTTCCTACGGCGCATCGAAGGTGTTCTTCGATATCCTCCCTCAGGAGAATCTTACCGATTGCTATTTCTTTAATTTCAGCAGTCTTGAACGGGTTAAGGTTAGTATTCGTGAGTTCTTTGAAGCATTAGGGATAGCTCGATTTGTGGAATGCAAAGAAATCATATACCCTGCTTGTGTCCGTGAGTTTTATGCAAATTTGCACTTGGGTGAGAGTGATGGTAATTGTGGATTAGTGCTTAGTAGCCTGGTGAATGGAACTGTGGTGAAGATTTCCTCGGAAATACTTCACGAGCTATTTGGTTTATCGAAGGATGGATTCGATTGCGTTGGGAAAACTATTGCTGAAGAGTCTCTTGTGTCCGAAAGAGACATTGCTGAGTTTTTGTGCTCAAGAACAGTCATCGAAGTTACGGATGAAGTTTTCGAGAATAATGATTTCGGCATTCAGATTCGATTGTTGTTGGCTGCCCTAACCAAGTGTTTGATGCCAAAAGTCAATACCAAACACAAACTAGTAGGCGTAGACAAGAATGTGGTGTATCATGTGTTGAAGGATGACAGGGTGAACTTTTCCGGTATTGTGCTAAACTGGATGAAGGCGAAAGGGGATTCATTTCGTTCAAAGAATTACATGTCGAGGACTCGAAAATCTGGACTTCCTTTTGGCTCTATTCTCACGATGATCTTCCGGTATTTTCACGTTGACTTGTCGAGTGAGGCACCCGTCCCGGTGTCTCGGGGACACGAAATAAGCGACCTAACCCTCAAAGCTATGCATTATGTTGAAACATACAATAGAGGGTGGGTGTTGTTTCCGTACCTCCGAAAAGATGATCAAGTACCGAAGGGGACGCGAATGCTAACACCGATCGAACGTGTGACGCACCGAGGACCCCATACGCTTAGGGAGATACAAACCAGGGAATTTGTTCGCCATCCTAAGACGAAAGGGAAGCGACCGATGCGAGACGCCGTCATGGAGGAAGAAGAAAGCGATCTTTGCGCTCGGATGCGGAGCATCGAGACCTCTCAGCTAGAAATTCGAGAGGATGTTCGGTCTCTTCGCACGGAGGTCGGGTCTCTTCGTTCAGAAGTCGGGGAAGTTCGTGGGCTGATCTCCGATTTCATTCGTTACACTCATCCGTCATTCCCATTCCCATCCTCCTCTTCCGATCCAGCATCTTAGAATCTAGGAACTTGATGCTTGTTTGTATAAACTTAAAATTCGAATGGTTTTTATGTTTCATGTCTTGAAATTTTATGTATTGCATTGAACTTTGTTTTAATGATATTTGCATTTCGCTTCATTTGGTATTTGGTATATCTGTTAAGAAGGCAACAATTCAGGGAGAGTTCCTATTTGTTTCTGTTAAAAAGGGGGAGAATACTCCAAAAAACCGAAACGCACTAATATATCGAACAAGTTATCTTGATTCGAATCATTTAAAATGTTTTTGCAGGTATAAATTAAATGTTTTGACATCATCAAAAAGGGGGAGATTGTTGACTCAAAATGTATTTTGATGATAATTTCATTCAAAACATTCAATTAAATCAATCTCAGATCGTTGTTATATTAAAGGAGAAAAACGATGTTAGCACGCGCTACCTATACCAGCGTAGCGCACGCTATCGAGGATTGTATGTATCAGCCTAGTCAAGTCAGCTGCAGTCCAGTGAAGTCACCTGATGGATAGCGCACGCAAGTCTTTCAATATTAGCGCACGCTAAAATACTACAGTTAGCACACGCTACTCAATCATTATTAATGCACGCTATCGCATCATTCAGTCAGAAGACAGAAAGGTCTGGAAAGAAAATGGAAACGGTCTTGCGCACGCTATGAACAAATATTTACGTACGCTAATACAAGGACTTAGCGCACGTTATTTTTAATTACTTGCGCATGCTACAGGATATCATGGTCTGTAGTCCAGTAGCTACTGGACTCAAGATAAGAAGGACTCTACGTACGCTACTCAGGGTAACGTACGTTATCGATGATAGCTCTTAGTGCACGCTACGGTATATTATTAGCGCACGCTAAATCAGTCAGCAACTTACCGTTGGAATTTCTACCGTTGGAAAGCAAGAGTCAATGAAGATCCGTGAAATCTGGGATTGATGGAATTAATTAATACTAGCGCACGCTATGCATGCTTGCCAGCGCACGGTAAGTTCAAATTTAGCCGTTGGATAAAGAGACGTTGAGGAGACAAACCAACATTTTCAAAATCAAGATTGAAGACCTGTTGACCAACCGTTAACGCACGCTACGAGTACATGACTAGCGCACGCTAGCCATACAATTTTACCGTTGGAACAGTTTTGTGATCGTTCAGGAAAGCCAAGTCAGAATCGATAGCGCACGCTAGAAGACTTTATTAGCGCACGCTAATAATACGATTTTCAGTTGAAGAATGGCTCTCACCTATAAATACCCATAGGACTTGGGTATCATACACACAACTTCAAGCATACAAGCATACAAGCACACAAGCATTCTTGAGCTCAAATTGCTACTGATTACTATATTATAAGTTGTGAGAAGAAAGATACAAGAGTGATTTTCTTTGTAATATCTATTATACTTTGTATTCTTTCATTTGATTGTAAGTGTTGCATCACTTACACTTGAGCGTAAAAGAAACGAATCAAGAGTCACTAATCCGGTGTTATTTGGATCTTTGATCCGGCATTGTTAGGATTATACTCCCATATTCGTATAGTGAGGATTATCTAGTTCCTATAGAATACTAGATAAACAAAAGTTTATATTGAGAGAGAGGTTGAGCTTGAACCGATAGAAGACAAGCGGTTGTAACGGTTGTGAACTCGGACCGATCGAAGACGAGTCAAGATTGTGGTTGTTCTTGAGCCAATAGAAAAAGAAAGTCGGAGAGAGGACGTAGGCAAGCTGCCGAACCTCTATAAATCTTTGAGTCTTTAAATTCCGCACTATTTTTCATTTATTCGCAATAAATTTCGTTATTCCGCATTACCACTATTCAACCCCCCTTCTAGTGGTAAATTCATCTCTTCAAATGTATCTTTTTCTTTAGGATTAAGATCAAAACCTCTACGCCTCTCTTCTATCGGTCGAGGGATTACCGTTACAAGCTCGTCTTCTATTGGTCCGAGTAAAACCATTTTTCCTTTTCATAGGACAAGAAATTAACCTCTCTAGCTTTCTATGGGTACTAGATAAACCTCACTTAGATATTGATTGCAATTCTAACAATGTCGGATACTTGATCCTAATAACACCGAATCCAATCGTATCTTTTCTTTTACCTCTCGTGTATAATGTTGAATGTATAAACACTCAAACTAACAATATAATCTCAATATTACAACAACAATGTAAGTATATGATTCTTAGATGTATGTCTGGTTTTCTTGAAGTTGTTGTACTCAAACAATACCATAGGAATGGTATTTATAGGCATTTTCCACAAACTAGCCATTGCTGGCTGTTTTGACTTGCTAGCGTGCGCTAGCCTTTCTCTATTAGCGTGCGCTATACTGTTCCCAGTTTCAGTACAGTAGCTTCATTTCTTCTTTAGCGTACGTTATGACTTCTGCTTACGTACGTAACCATCTTGTATTAGCGTGCGTTAATATTACAATGTAGCGTGCACTAATCCAATATATCCGTTGCTTGATTTGTCAAAGTATCCGTTTGATATGCTGGCTTTGACCTGCTTTTCCCAACGTTCTGATTGACTAGAATTCAAACTTTCTTTAGCGTGCGCCATTCCTTCTTTGTAGTGTGCGCTATGTTACTTCACTGCATACGTCATTCTGAGTTTGGATATCTTTACAACGGTAATAAGCCCTCGATAGCGTGCGTTAATGAACAAGTGTAGCGTGCGCTATCTTTTCATATGACTTCCCTTCAGGTAACTTCGTACTTGGCTGATATGCAGATTACTCCCCGTTAGCGTGCGCTAACATGTGATGACTTGCGTGCGCTAATGCAGTCCAAATTGCAACTTTTTGCGTCTTCGTCCGCTTCGTCGTTTTGCTTCGCCTCGATGTTTTTTTGTTGTTTAGCAACTTTAATCATCAAAACACAAATTAAATAATGTGTGGAATAAATATTCCAACAGAATTCACTCGACTCTAGGCCAAATTGATGCATACGGGCCCAAAAAAAGGTGGAATTTACGAGGTTAAACAAGATGCTGAAATAAAATCTACTATAGATGATTTAGTACGAAAAGTGGATGCGTTAGTCTTGAAGCAATCCATCCCCTCGTCAAACTCAAAAAATGAATTTTGCATTTCATGTGCGGAATCTTTTCATTCATCTCAATCTTGTCCCTCTGGTCCAAAAAATCCAAAAATTTTTAATGAAGAAGTCAATGTGTTGCATTCATATGGAAAATCTTCGGACAGTCCATTTGCTCCAACTTATAATCCAAATTGGAGGAATCATCCAAATTTTTCCTGGAAGCAGAACATGCCTCCAATGAATCAAGGAGGACATCAAATGAACATGTCAAATCAACAAAATGTCCGTCCTAATCAATATCCTCCAAATACTTATCAGTATCCTTCTACAGTGCCAAAGAAACCATCTTTGGAAGATACATTGCAACAATTCATGCAATCCACTCAACAAACGTTCCAATCAACTCAGCAAGCTGTACAATCAAACTCACATGCTATTTCTAAGATTGAAACACAAATTGGCCAACTTGCAACAACTTTAGCTGAAAGAGAAAAGGGAAAATTTCCGAGTCAATCCATCCCTAATCCTAAAGGACAATATGAAGTAAACTCTTCTAACGCAGAAGTTCAATCCATAACTACCCTTAGAAGCGGAAAAGAAATACAAAAGCCTGACTATGATCCGGAAGAAAAATTAAATGAACCACAAGTTTCAAAACCAAAAGATTCTAAGGAAAAACAAAAGCCTTATGATCCAAAAGCTCCATTTCCTGAAAGACTTATTCCAAAAGATAAAAGTGCGCAATACAAAGATATATTGGAAATATTTAAACAAGTTCGAATAAATATTCCATTCCTTGATGCTTAAACAAGTGCCTGCTTATTTTAAGTTCTTGAAAGATCGTTGCACTGTAAAAAGAAGAACAAATTTTCCAAGAAAGGCATTTTTAGCTGAACATGTTAGCTCAATAATCCAAAATAAAACTCCTATTAAGTATAAAGATTCTGGTAGCCCTACAATATCTTGTGTCATTGGAGATCACATCATTAAACGAACCTTGCTTGATTTAGGAGCCAGTGTGAATTTATTACCATATTCTGTTTATACACAACTTGGATTAGGAGAGCTAAAATCAACATCTATGATACTCCAACTAGCTGATAGATCTATAAAAGTACCTCGAGGAATCGTAGAGGATGTTCTGATTCAAGTAGATAAATTCTACTTTCCTGTTGATTTTATAGTCGTAGACACTGAACATGTTGAGAATACCAAAGATCAAATCCCTGTAATTTTAGGAAGGCCATTTTTAGCTACTTCAAATGTATTAATTAACTGTAGAAATGGCATCATAAAATTTTCTTTTGAAAATATGACTGTTGAACTAAATATATTTAACATTTCTCAACAACATGATGATTATGATGATGTATGTGAGGTAAATATGATAGAGAGTATGAGTCCTTGTTTCTTTCCAAAAATAAATGATGATTATCTTTTTGAAAGTTGTCTTGCTCATTTTGGCTCATATTTTGACATCAATAGTTCAATTAATGAAGTAAATTCTTTACTAGAGTCTACACCATTATTGGATAATGATAAATGGAAAGCTAAAACTGAACCACTTGAGAGTCAAATGAATCAAGAAGTACCTATTGAAGATTCAAAGATAGAGCTCAATCCATTACCTGAGTCACTAAAATATGCATTTTTAGGACTATCAGAAACCTACCTGTCATCATAGCATCTGATTTAGATGAGGAACGAGAAGATAAATTAATCAATGTCCTTAAAGAACATAAAGAAGCAATAGGCTGGACCATCTCCGATATTAAAAATATTAGTCCTTCTATATGCACTAGTAGAAACAACCCCTTCCTTGACCCTTTTTTTATGACCAACAGTCGAAGATGACTCGCAAATAGCTTAGTCACATAATCAGAGTCATAACGCGTAAAATTTCCATTAGCGATGACGCGAGTTTACATGTGTCAAAAAGTGGCAGTCATAATCTTTTAAAATTTATTGATATCGATGACCAACATTTTTGTTCGTCGTAAAATGGAGTCATAAATGAAAAACACGGAGTACCCCCATGTATGCGGGTCATCTCCAAAACGTCGCGTTATAATTTTTTTAATCAAAACGACGTCGTTTTGATTTGTCGTTTTCATTCCCCCTATATTCCCTCCTACTCCACTTATCAATTCATTCCCTCCTATTCCCGTCAACACAAGAAACACACTCAAACACACACACTTAACCCAAATCTCACAAATCTCTCACAAACATGAGTCGATTCATCACTCAAATCACTCAAATCTCTCAAACACACACACTTAGTCGATTCACCCCCAAATCTCACACACATCAGTTGATTTTGCCCCAAATCTCTCAAGCCCTAATTTCAGTCGTTTTGTGGAAGTTGCAGTCGCGTAATCAAAAAGGTATGTTCATAAAACGTAATCAAAACTCTCATGGATAAATCTTGGATTCTGTCCGATAGATTATCAATCGCGTACGAGGAAGGTGTGAATGCATTTTTAGAGTTTGCACAATGTAATAATCCGAATTCGGACGCCATTCCATGTCCTTGTGTAAACTGTATAAATTTGTGTCACACTTGATTTCCAACGTGCGCTATCACCTGTTTAAACACGGGTTCGATGAGAAGTATAAGGTTTGGTCCTTCCACGGAGAGAGTTTATCTAAGTCTGAACCTAATGAGTCTAATCGCCTAGACCTCCTCAGTTCGACTACGCGAAGGAGATGCTACATGATGCCTACACATATGCAGAGAATGAACCTAGTTCATTGAAGTCACTTCTTGAACAATGCGACAAGCCACTTTATGAAGGGTCTAACCATAATGCACTAAGTGGGTTCTTTGAAATTCCAACATTTGAAGGGTCAATTTGGTGATCCTGATACAAGCTTTGATGCTTTATTGGGCGAGCTAAATGATGTTTTGCCTCCAAATAATGCAATCCCTAAGTCGCTATACGAAGCCAAGAAGTTGCTAAAAGGCCTAACTACAGAATACATAAAGTATCATGCTTGTGCTAATGACTGTGTCTTATTATGGAAAGAACATGAGGATGCTACTCAATGTCCAACATGTGGCACTTCTCGGTGGAAGGAGAATACCAAGAACGTGCCGAGAAAAGTTGTTTGGTATTTTCCGCCAATTCCTAGATTTAGGAGAATGTTCGCGTCACCAGAAACTGCACGGGACCTGACTTCGCACGCGCAAGGTCGGGTCAGTGATGGAAAGCTGAGACATCCTTCTGATTCCCCATCTTGGAAACTTGTTGATGACAAGTGGAAAGACTTTGGAAACGAAGATAGGAATATGAGGTTAGCCTTGTCCGCGGATAGTATAAATCCTCATAAGTCATTAAGTGCAAAGTATAGTTGTTGGCTGGTTACCCTAGCAACATACAATCTGCCTTCTAATTTTGTATGTCAAGAAAGTTCTTGATGTTGACTCTATTTATATCAGGTCCAAGGCAACCTGGTAACGATATCGATGTCTACTTGGCACCACTAATTGCAGATCTGAAAGAGTTGTGGGAACCGGGCATTAAGACATACGATGCTTATAGAAAACAGTTCTTCAATTTAAAAGCAGTCTTACTTTGGACTATAAATGACTTTCCCGCATATGGTGACCTGTCGGGGTGTGTTACCAAAGGTTATAAAGCGTGTCCAGTATGTTCCGAGGAGACCTACTCACAATGGCTGACAAATTCTAAAAAAGTATGCTTCCTCGGGCATAGAAGATTCCTCCCAGTAACACATCCATTTCGCAAAAGAAAAAAGGATTTCAATAATCAACAAGAGAGCGGTCTGATGAGAAGACCGAAATCGGGTGAAGAAGTTTATGAGTATCTTGAGGGGTTTGAGACTAAATGGGGTAAGAAGATTAAGGCAAAGAAGGATATTTACACGTGGAAGAAGAAAATATCAAAGAAGAAGAAGAAAATGCCACGTTTGCAGAGATCGAAAAAGATAAAAGAAACTGTCAATGCGAGATCGAAACTTTTTCATAAAATATCTATCTTTTTTGAACTAGAGTACTGGAAGCATTTTCTTGTTCGTCACCAGTTAGATGTGATGCATATAGAAAAAAATGTATGCGAGAGTATTTATGGGACGTTACTGAATTTGCAAGGCAAGACGAAGGACGGTTTAAAGGCACAAAAAGATCTTAAAGAGTTGGGGATTAAGCCTGAGTTAATAAGTCAACCGAAAGGGTCTGGCCATTATCTTCCACCAGCTATCTACTCATTAAACAGCTCGGAGAAACTTATGTTTTATGACACGCTGTCTAACATAAAAGTGCCCGAAGGCTATTCCTCCAATTTTAAGAATCTGGTGTCCAACGATTCGAAGTTGAATGGATTGAAGTCCAACGATTGTCACGTACTAATGCAACAGATTCTTCCTTTTGTAATCAAAGGGGTGTTAGACGTGAAAGTTAGGAAAACTATTATATCGTTGTGTCACTTCTTCAACGAGCTGTGTAGTAAAGTTGTTGATGTTAGTAAGCTAGGCAAGCTGCAAAATGACATCGTATTAACTTTGTGCTTATTAGAGAAGTATTTTCCGCCTTCGTTTTTCGATGTCATGATTCATTTGATGGTGCATTTAGTCGAGAGGTTAGGTTATGTGGCCCGATCCACTTTAGGTGGATGTATCCGTTTGAGAGGTACATGAAAACACTAAAGGGTTATGTACGAAACCATTATCGACCCGAGGTTGCATGGCGAGAATGTTATGTGGCGGAGGAAGCATTAGAGTTCTGTTCGATTACTTAGAAAACATGAAGTCTATTGGAAATCGTAATGATCGAGTTGTGAAAGAATTCGCCGGTAAACCTTTATCGGACTACCATCCGTGTTGTGGATTCTAAGTTACTTGATCAGGCTCATCTCTATGTAATACGAAACACTGCCGACGTTGAACCGCACATAAATCAGCATATGTTAGAACTTAAGGATCTTAACCCGCGTCGAAATAATACATGGCTGCAGACCCAACATAGTCGGACGTTTAGTGGCTGGTTTAAGAAGTTGGTTGAAAAGGGTTTGGCTAACGGGGAAAATATTTGTGAAACTGTTTGTTGGTTAGCAAAAGGCCCTGATTTTGCCGTTAGTTAATATACCGGTTATGCCATAAATGAATATAAATTCCATACAAAATCTCGCGATGAATCTAAAACCACTCAAGGTAGTGGAGTTTCTATAGTTGCAAATACTATGCAGATTGCTAGTGCAAAAGACTCCAATCTGGTGTACGGCGCTGTTACCTACTTCCGTCGCATATTGGAAATATGGGATCTTGATTATCGTACATTTACGATTCCTGTTTTCATGTGTGAATGGGTAGATAGTCGTGGAGTAAGAAAAGATGATTTAGGGTTCACAGTAGTTAACTTTGATAGGCTTGGTCAACGGTCTGAACCCTTCATATTAGCTAGTCAAGCAAGACAAGTTTTTTTCGTTCCAGACCAACAAGATAGGAACCTGTTAGTTGTTGGCTTCACACCACATAGGATGCATAAATATGGAGATTTAAGTGAAAATGATGATGTGGGTGAATTTGATGTTACACAAGATATGAACCTGTCTTTAGTAGACCTAGACGATGATTTTAAGTGTACGCGCCCAGATGATGAGGGCATATTCGTCTTAGATCATTAGTTTTTGGTATGTTTATTTATTATTGAATTGTTTAGTTACTATTTAACTGTTTATTTATTATTTGTTAACTATTTATTTTGTTAATTTTAAACAGGTTGCTTTTTGGTAATAAGATGGCCTCGGAGTTACAGTTACGATTCGGACGGCGAAGATGTTTCGGAACAGTTACTGTTCCAGTCGGATCCCGAATTCGGTTCCAAGCAAAGAGGCCCAACAATAAAAGCAAAGGCGAAGAACAAAACAATAATTACTTATATAAAAGAGGTGTGCCAGTTGGACCGGGGGCGAAGAAACTGTCAACTTTTGAGGGATTGGTTGCAAGATCTATGGTTCTCATAACCTATGATTCTTGGTTAGTTGTAGATGCTGAAACAAAGGAAGCTTGTTGGCAATATATTTTGGTAAGTATTGAAATATTTTATTCTAATTATGTTTTAGTTTTAGTAATTTATTCTAACTGTGTTTTGTTACGTTTCAGACACATTTTGTAGTTAGCCTAAAGAGTCGGAAGCAAGTTCTCCAGTCAATCGGGGTAAAGTGGAAAAACTTCAAGCATTATCTCTACAAGAAGTACATTAAGCCACTAAAGGATGATGAGTCCCAGGAGGCCAAGGAGCAGTTAAATACTCGTCCTGCATGTTATCCGTCCGTGAGAAAAAAGACTGGAAGTTGTTCGTATCACAAAGAACTAAGAAAGATTTTGAGGTATTTGTATTTGTTTAAGTTTGTTAAATAGTTATAATTTGTATTTGTTTAAGTTTCTAACTATTTGTATTTGTAAAACAGGAAAGGAGTGCAAAGGCGTCAGCTATCCGGGCACGTAATAAGTACAACCATCGTTTGAGCCGAAAGGGATATGCTGGACTCATTTCTGAGATGGTATATGTAATTTATTTAATTTAATTTAATTATATTCTTATGTTAATTGACTTTTATTTTGTTGACAACTTAGATGACAGAAACTGGTCTAGAGGAAGAAGAAATTGATCGGGTAGAATGTTGGAAAAAAGCAAGAGAAAAGAAGAAAGGAGGTTTCGATCCAAATCAACAAGTTATCGATAAAATTGTAAGTTTCATATAGTCTCTTCTTTATTTTGGTATGTTATAAGTTTTTAAAAGTTTGACTTGTTGCTTGTTTGTTGTTAACTATTTTGGTATGTTTGACTTGTAATCTGGTTTGTGTATTCAGGAGGAGCTAAAGAAGGACAAAGATTTCATAGAAGATCCAATGGGAGCACAAGATTTGTTAACAGAAGCTCTGGGTACCGAAGAACAACGTGGGCGTGTTCGTGGGATGGGTCGTTATATAACACCGCATCAGTACTTTCTAATACCCAAAAATGTCAAGCAGTACCTGAGACAACATGATAAGAAGATGAACCAACGGCTCAGAGATGTTGAAGATGAGTTAGCAAGAATGAAAAGATGTAGAAGTAATGCTTCTGAGGGTGCAAGTAATTACCATTTCTGGAACGATCAAGACGAAGAACCAAATGAACCAAGTGAACCAAATGTAAGTCATTTATATATTCTGTTTGGATTTATAACATAAACACTCAGGTTTACTAACATATAAATCTTGTGTAGGATAAATTATGCTATCTTGCGGTCGACGATCCTTCAAATATAGTCGCCAAAGGAACCATAGTGAATCCGTTTGTTGAAGGTATATATTTATATATATTTAAACTTTATATATATTCTTACTTATTTAATATTTATTTGTTCATATATTAGATGGGAACCTTGAAGTTACCGTTGATACATCTGTTCAAGGAGAAGCCAAGCTACCGAATCCAATTCCCGATGAGTTTGTTGAGACTGTTAAAGATGCCCTCGGGTACATACTAAGTTGGTCGACTCACCTAGTCATTCCATGTTCTGGTTTGGTATGTTTTTTATTATAAAACAGTTGACTTTTTTATGTTTAAGTTAGTTAATTAGTGTTACTTATAGTTTGACTTGGTTATATTTGTGTAGAACAAGATAGCAGTGGTCAAAAAGATGGAGAAAAAGGATGCTGCCCAAGAAAAGGAGAAACGCAGAATCGAAGAAGCAAACAAGCGAAAAAAAGATGAAGAAGAAGCCAAAAGAAAAGAAGAAGAAGGAAAGAAGAATGGAGAGTTGGGAACTGTGACCCACCAGAAAAAAGAAAAGAAGAAGAAGCGCCAACGAGAAGCCAACAACGAAGAACCGACAGTTGACAAAAAACGACCCGAGGTAAACTGATCGACCTTTGTATTTAACATTTATTATTTTTTCAAGTTTTTCTATTTTTATTAACAAAATGACCAAAATTTCCTCCTACTCAGGTTGACCAATTGCAGACAACATATGTGGATGATGGGAAAAAGTTACACTTGGTTGCAGGTATTTTTTCTAGTTTTTCTATTTTTCAAGTTTTTCAAGTTTTTGTAGTTGATATGTTGATACAGATACATGTTAGATAGATGTAAGTTGATACAGATACATGTTAGATAATAACCAACTTGATATGTTGTAGTTGAAGTGAAGGATAAAGGCCAAAGTCCGAAACTCTCGCCACTTGTTGCAAAAACTAAGAAAAAGGCCGGAAATCCGTTGAGAAAAATGGCGACGAGAGGCGTAAGAGAGTACGGAAGAGAATTAACGAAAGGCTTGGGTTGAAAATGACTGCAATGATGGTTGATGGACAAGTTGCGAAGGTCGATTCCATTAAAGTGCAGTGCGAGGATGATTTGTTTGGGTACGACAGTTTCACGTAAGTTAGTTAACTTATAATTTAGTTATTTTAGCTAGTTAATTTAATTACTTAGTTAATTTAGTTAACTTTATTTTAACAGGTACTTAAACTGGAATGACTTTGACAAGCTTTTTGCGATGGATGAATTAAGCGGTGCTGTCGTTGCATCTTATACCATGTAAGTTAGTTAATTTAGTTAGTTAATTTAGTTAACTTATTATTTAGTAGTTAATTAACTCTATTTTAACAGGTTCTTGTATGAGCAAATCAAGAATGGGTCACAACAAGATCATGGAGTTTGTTTCATGACCCCGACTGCAACCATGAGTTCTGAACGTAAAGCGAGGGCCCAGAATATCGAGGATGCAAGTCGAGTCATTGCAAAACGATTATCTTCAAGGAAGCAAAATGACATTGTCATACTGCCATACAATCCCGGGTTAGATTTTCGACAATCTTCAAATTAATTAGTAAATATTAACTGTTTTTAACATAATTTGATTTTTGTTTTTTGTAGAAGACATTGGGTGTTGGGCGTCCTTAATATGAAGACAAGCACATGCTATTATCTCGATTCCCTCACGACAAGCGATGTCAATTCTCAGTTTAAGCAAATAGTGGATGCGTAAGTAATACAAATTCTCAGTTTAACCATTATCTCTATGATGTAATACTTAACTGGGTTAATTCGGTGTAGGGCAATTGCAATGTATGATGTACAAGTTGGAAGCAGTAAGAGAACCAAACTTATCTGGGTTAATTCTAAGGTTAATTAACTGATCTAAGGTTATTATATATATTTCTGTGATTATGCAGGGTCAGTAGTAATTAGTCTTGTGTTGTTTTAAGATATATAAAGTTAAGTTGTAGTAAAGTTAGTAATTAATTGTAACAATTAAGCGTATGCATTGTGTAGTGTCCACGTCGGCCGGATTCACCGAATGTGGGTACTTCATCTTGAAGTTTATGAAGGAGGTTGTTAAGCATGGAGTTCGGGTTCTCGAAAATGACAATGTAAGTTAATTACTTAAAGTAGCTATAAAGTTTACTTTTTATTAGTTTATTTGAAGTAGGTATGATTAAGTATGAATGAAGTAGGTTAAAGTAGTGGAATGGTTTGTCTTAAGCTGTTTTATGGTGTTTAGAGTCCGGTTTGATTTTGTTGATTTGTGTTGTTTTATGGTGTTTAGAGTCTGGTTTGAATCTCGGTTTGTGTATTTGTGAATTGGCGGTGGTTTTAGAGTTTAGATGCCGTTTCTCGGTTGTCCTGTTATTGGCTAGTTAACTTGTCTAATTATGCTTGTTTCTTGTTTCGTAACTTGTAAGTGAAGGTTGTTTCTTGCTTGGTAATTGAATCTCGGTTGTGTAGGTTATTGCCTAGTTAATTGATCATCTTGTTTTACTTGTAAGTGTAGGTTATTTGTTTTGTTAATATGAATTGGCGGTGGTTTTAGTTGTAAGTGTAGGTTATTGCCGGCTCTCGGTTGTCCCTGTTATTGCCTAGTTTTGTATTTGTGAATTGAAGTTTTGTGACTGTGAATTGTGGTCATTGGTGATAATGAGCGGTCTAGATTGTCTTGTAGTTGGTCTTAGTTGTCTTATTTAAAGCTGTGAATTGTGAATTGTGGTCATTGGTCTTAGTTGTCTTATTTACACTTGTGAATTGAAGTTGTATTTGTGAATTGAAGTTGTCACCGTGAATTGTGGTGAATTGTGGTTTTGTGGTGGTCGGGTGTAATCGAAAAGGATTCATAAGTGGTTGTAAATAGAGTTGAAGTTCTTGGTATCAATTTATGCCGAATTGCTAGTATTATGGGTCAAATTCACTGTTAGTAATAGGTTTATTATTATGTCTCTTTTATTATGTAGCATCGAGACATACTATGTATAGTTTTCGAGCTTAGGCTTGGGGCAAGACATTATCTTCTCGAATGAAATTATTCTTTTCCTTTTTCAAGTCCTGCCATAAAACCGACTCCGCTATTTGAATGCCCGGTGGTCGGTGATATCATTGGTTGTTGTATCTTATTTTTGTTATCTCTAATGAGTTTTACGAGCATTATCCATTTATTTTGTGCCTTATTCTATCAATTGAGCTTCTTAGTTTCACTGTACTATGCTTCTTGGCTAGAATATGTTCAAATATTGTTTACATCTCTTCTTTTTGTCACATTTACAATTGCCGGTCAACCCATAAGCCTCTGTACGGTTATTGTGAGCTCTTTTCTTGTTGTCGAAGTCGTTATCGTGTAGATTATGATCTGTATTAACAATTATCTGTTAAAGAACAATGTAGGTTATATCTTTGCGAAAAGGTGTTTTCTCTGCAAAGTTTTCCTCTTTACCGTTGGATATAATTTTTCCATAGACAAGATTTGATTTTCAAAGTTTATTTTGGACATTATTGCTCCTTGAAGATGTATTATCTATTTATTTAGTTCGGGTTTAATGCATTTCGACATTGATGGCCACATATATTTGGCTATTCCTTTTTTGAATATAAAGTCATTGATGATCTATTAAATGGCATATAGGCTCGAACTTGGCGATTGACTTCTGCATAGTGCATTATCCTATAGAACAATTCCTTAGGCAGCTTGACTCTTTATCTAAGTTTGTGATTTAATTCCAGGAGATTTGTTTATGCTTCTTATTCCCTTCTCCTTTTGTTGCTTTTTGTGGTAGGGATTTATAGAGGAGTTCTTTGGTTTTTGCCCAACTATTTCAGTGGATGCTAGTTTTGGGTTTTTGTCTAGCTTAGTTAGTCCGCGGATCCTATTTAAACTGTTTTAACTTGTTGTTTTATTTGACTATATTGGAGGTGAAAGCAACGACTACACTGATGCGGATTTCGACGACATTCGAGAAGAATGGTGTACTTATGTGTCGAATTTTATTTTTAGGGAGTAAAACTGTTTGTAGGAATAGGTACAGTTGGTAGAAATGGGTACAATTGGTAGTAATCGTAAACTAGATAATATTGATCCGATTTTGACATGATCGAGTTTAGTCGAGTCATGTAATGAATTAGTAACGCATGGTTTTGCGATATATATGAAATGCGTTAATTTTGTACAATCGATCGTGAGGTTTTGTAATGAATTGGGTACAATTGGTATATAATTGCGGAGTTTAGCGGGGTCATAAAAGCCAGAAAAAAAAAATTTTGAAGTTATGACACGCAAAAACTGAAATCAGAAAAAGGGGTCATAACTTTTATGACACGCATATATAGTTGTCAGAAAAGGGCGTCATAAAGTGGGTGTCATAAGTGCTTGTCATTGTACAACGACGAACAAATGCGAGTCATAATGAGTTATGACTGGTCCTTCTATGACCAGCATTTGCGCGTCATAAAGGCCCTTTATGACGCCAAATGTGCGTCAAGAAAGACTCTTTTTCTACTAGTGATGCATGCATCGAATTCGCCTTGAAGAAAATGTGAAGACTTCCCGACAATTTCAAAGAAGACTAAATCCTAATTTGAAAGAAGTTGTAAGAGCTGAAATAATCAAACTCTTAGATGTAGGGATCATCTGTCCTATTTCTGATAGCTCTTGGGTCAGTCCTGTTCATATAGTTCTAAAGAAATCTGGCATAACTGTAATCACGAATGAAGAAAATGAACTTGTTCCAACCAGAATTCAAACAGGATGGAGAGTCCGTATTGATTACAGAAAATTGAACTCTGTTACAAGAAAAGATCACTTTCCACTTCCTTTATTGATCAAATGCTAGAAAGTTAGCCGGTCATGCTTATTATTGTTTTCTTGATGGATATTCCGGCTATAACCAAATTCCTATTGCTCCTGAAGATCAAGAAAAAACCACTTTTACCTGTCCTTTTGGCTGTAATGCCGGGATAATTATTGTGTATTTATCCTGTATTCGATCTTGTAATATTCGACTTTGTGATGTTATTAATCGGAGTTTGGTTTCCCGTATTCGTATCCTTACGTTTTCGTATCTCCATCATTTTGCATGCATGGTTCTGCACGTGATAACGTACGCTAGATGATGATCTTAGCATATGCTAAGAATGCAATATAACGTACGTTAGCTGTTGAGCTTAACGCACGTAAGCTCACTCAACTCAAGATCCGACAAGGGTTGGCGGGTGGGGGCCAGTGAAGATTCGTGAGATGCTTCGCGTGAACCTGGACGGCTTTCCAGCTAAGCAAGTCAATGGACTTAACGTACACTAAGGGGGATTTTTAACGTACGCTAAGGTCCTAGATATTACGTACGTAAAACCTGTATGCTAACGTACATAAGCCAATGCCAGGAACAAGTCAGTGAGCTCTAGCCAGATGTTAACGTACGCTAATCTTTGAAGCATAGCGTACGCTAAGGTTGTTACATACGTAATGTGTTATGTTTAGCGTACGTAACGGTTAGATTTCTATTTATAGACCTCAACCCCATTTCATTTCTCATCCTCACCTTGGCCGATTTTTGTGTTCTGGAGACTATCCCTCACCATTTATCGATCGTATCATCGTCCTAGCTTGATTTTGAAGATCATAGACCCTTATGGATTGGTGTTCAAGCCTACGGTGTTGAGTTTCTTCAAGTTCTTCGTTGTTCGTCACTATATTGAGGTATGTGATCCTTCACCAACTGGTTTAACATGTTCTTAGTGATGTTTTGGACCTGTTTTAAGTTTACCTAATCAGTTATATTCGTGAGGAGTCTTACATCAGTGTTTTAGAAGATTAAATTCGGTGATACTTCGGTTCCTTTCGGTTTTGAACATGTTGAACAAACCTTATAGTGATTAGATTCTTGAATATAGCATCCTGAGATCATGAACCAAATTATAGCAAGTTTTTGGAGGTTATCTGAGTTCTTAGGAATGGTATGATCGAGCATTTCGTTGGAGAAATTAATGGATTGAGCTTAAGGTTAATTTCTAGAGGGAGATGATAATCAAAATGAACTTAGTGAATAAATCCTTATGATGATTCATCGAGGTTTTCCGATATCTAGTTATTGAAGAACATGATTAGAATCCTTCTAAGATGAACTTCATTTCATATTGTATCATTTGACCGAAGAATTGTGTTTGAACTTGGATAGTATTCTATGAGATTATTGCCTGGCCGAATAGCACAGTGTCGGTTCAACCGAATGTAGTAGGGCAGAATAGTTCCATCTCCATAATAGAGTATAACATGCCTTGTGTTGATTCGTTTGATGATTAGAACGATTATCCGGAACCGTTAGTCATACCGGTATTATTGTTCGATGAAGGTTTGGATTTCGGTGAGGTGATCGAGTGAGAATTCTCCAAGCGGATTGAAGCTTATTCGTAGTAGCAATCCTTATCGCCATTTCTGAGGCAAGTATCGTCTTTTGAAACTTATGAATATTGGAATTTTGATCATGTATATGGTTTATTCATGTTATCGAACATGAGGTTAGTTCCTTTGAATTGTCATAATATTCATCGTTGATTTCTTAAATGTTCATGTTGATGGACATATCGATTTTGTATATGTATATGCATGATTCGTATTCGTGTATGTTGTGAAGATACGAAGGGATCGAGCGGTCTATACTGAGGGCGCTGGATCGGATGTCCACCATGCGTTGGTCCGACAGGATCATCATGAGGATCTATGATGAGGGCGCTAGATCGTTGGACGGGTTTTCCACTATGCGTTGGTCCGACAGGATCATCATGGGGATCTATACTGAGGGCACTGGATCGTTGGATTACCCTATGTTGTGTTGATGGAATCACGTGGATTCGCATCGTTGGATTCCGGTGGTGGAACTTTGTTTTATGTAATTTATGATGCATTGTTGTTGCATACCCGATTTATGTATTATGATACTTGTACTAGCATCGTTTTGCTAACCCCTTCGGGGGTGGACATTTGTTTTGATGTTCATGTAGCCGAGGAGCGGGGAAGCAACCATAGTACCGACATGACGATGAAGTGGCTCAGTGATGTAAATTGATGTTGTCTTATTTTTCGGTTATTTTTCAGTACTCGAGTACGCGTATTTTTTTGGTATTTGGAATGTTTGTATTAATGGACTCAGTGTAATTATTGAACTGGTTTTGGAATTATAATCTTGATGGTACTTTGGTATTATTATTTTCCGTATTTCTCAAATTAGCCTTGTAAATTCTTAAATAAAGGATTTATGGCACTATAATTATTCCGAATATATCGGGGTGTTACAGAATATGGTATCGGAGCTAAGATTCATAAATATCTTGGCAGTCGGGTTTAGTTGGGCCAGTTTACGTTATTTGATTTATGGGTCGTTTGTAACATCACTGCTCAGCCAGCGTCATCATGTGGACCGTGGTTGTAAGTCTCCTAATCTCTTATACTACCATTTTATTTAATTTCTATTTTGTGAATATTGATGGACTTTCGTTTAGAAAATTTTGCCCTGGATATTGAGTATTTGTATTTACAGTATTATCTCTCCGAACCAGAGTGGATTTGTTCACGGGAGGGTTATTACTGATAATATCCTTCTGGCCCAAGAACTTATTCACGACCTCCACGTCGCGGACATTCATGCTGTCCCAAACCTTGCGCTGAAGCTTGATATGGCTAAGGCGTATGATAGGGTTCACTGGCAGTTTTTACGTGAGGTCCTGGTAAGGATGGGATTCCCGGCTAGATGGATTTTGTTCATCCGTCATTGCATCGAGAGTTGCACGTTCTCCATTTTGGTGAACGGCAGTCCGGCCGGCTTTTTTGCCTCTAGTCGGGGTTTGCGTCAGGGCGACCCTATCTCTCCGTCGCTCTTCGTGCTTGCCGCTGATTATTTATCGCGCTGCTTGGACCGATTCATTCGAGACCATCCTTTGATGAGGTATAGGACAGCTGGATAGCCTTTCCCCGTCTCGCACCTATCCTACGCCGATGACATCATTATATTCACACGGGCTGTGGGTGAGGGTCTCGTTGATCTTATGCGTCTCCTGGATCACTACTCTATGGCTTCAGGCCAAATGGTTAGTATCCAGAAAAGCTCTTTTATTCTTGCTCCTAAGCATGCGCCTTGTTGGCATCAGAGAGTTCACGATCTTACTGGTTTTCGCAGGGCGATCTCCCCATCACCTATCTTGGTGTGCCCCTTTACAAAGGCTTTATGAGACGAGAGCTCTTTGCTGGGGTGAAGCAACGGATGTTGGATAGGATCTCTGGTTGGTCCCATCGCCACCTTACTTTTGGGGGACGCTTGGCTCTTATTAAGAGCACTCTCTGCACGATTCCTCTACACCTGCTTCACGTGTTGGACCCTCAGTACATTATCCAGGAGCTCGAGCATATCATTGCGAGATACTTCTGGGGTGTTGTTGGTCTGAAGAGGAAGACGCACTGGGTCAGTTGGCGGCAGATTTGTTGTCCGGTCTCTGAGAGAGGCCTCGGGATTCGGAGCCTTTTGGATATGGCCAGAGCTTTTAGTTATAAGCTCTGGTGGCGCCTTCGCGCGGTCATGTCTCTGTGGGAGCAGTTTATGCTCCGCAGAAACTGCTTTGCTGGCCTTTATACGCCTATGCGGACTGCTCTTAAAGCTCGTGCCAGCCACCTTTGGTGCCGTCTCCTCCGATTGGGTGTTGAGGCTCAGGAGTTCATTCGCTGGACTCTTGGTTGTGGCTGCGGGGAGGTCAGCTTTTGGGACGATACTTGGATTGGGGATAGGCCTATTTCTTCTTTTCATCAGGTTACTGGTAGACCCCATCTTAGGATTCATGAGTTATGGGTTGATGGGACGTGGGACATGGGTAGATTGGAGTCTATTGTTGGAGAGGAGCTATGATTTACCCCTCAGTTCATCCAGGAGATCTCCGCGATTCCCATCGCCGAGGACGATTCGGATAGTATGTGCTGGACTCTTACCTCTTCGGATGCGTTCTCATTGTCGTCGGCTTGGTCTCACATCAGGATGAGGGGTCAGGCTAATCTTGTTTACGGGGCCATCTGGACTCCTTACTTACACCGACCACTTCAGTGTTTATTTGGCGACTTCTCATGCGACGGATACCGACTGATGACATTCTACAGAGGAGGGGCGTTTCACTAGCTTCTAAATGTTTGTGCTGCTCGCATACCCTTACCCAGACCTACCATACCGAGACCATTGCCCACCTTTTCTTGGAGAGTGATGTGGCTCGTGACCTGTGGGAGTATTTTGGCTCATGGACTCATTTATCCCTACCTGATACTCAGAATATCTTTGAGCTCCTGAGTTTTTTCGCACACGGCATACACTTTAGGCACACAACTTTCATTATTCCTTGCCTGATCCTTTAGTTCATCTGGACAGCAAGGAATAGTGCAAAGCATAGGGCGGTTACTTTTCTTTCGTCTCATGTTATTGTGCAGCTGGAGCGCCATGTTGCTTTATTGGCTTCTGCGGGGCTTATTTCATCTGAGTTCTAGGCGGGTTGCTCGCCGCCTGATCGTTTCCAGCGAGCTACATCTTCCCCCGCTCAGACTCATCGCCCCGTCCCGGTGGTTTGGCTTCGACCCGAGACCCCTTGGATCAAGCTGAACACAGATGGTTCGTTCGATAGAGACACACAGATTGCGAGTGGGGAGGTCTGATTAGAGATCACCACGGAGAGCTCCTTCTTGCTTTCCATTCCTCTTTTCAGGCCTCTTCGAGTTTTGATGCTGAGGTCCAGGCATTGGCGATTGGATTGATTCTAGCTTCCCAGAGATCGAGACATGTTTGGATTAAGATTGATGCTGCTACTGTGGTGACCCTGCTATCATCTGGCCATCTGGGCTCTTGGCAGGTTCGTCACACTCTTATGCGTATCCGACACATTCTCATAGATATTCAGTTCAGAGTCACTCACATCTTCCGGGAGGGCAACAGGCCGGCCGACTATCTTTCTAAGCTCGACATGTCGTCCCTCGGCATTCAGACTTATACTTACGATACTGCTCCTCCGTTTCTTCTCTCCCTTATACGGATGGATCAACTTGGTTATCCGTCTTTTAGATTTAGATAGGTTTTTATTTTATTGATTGCTTGCTTGCCTATTGGTCCGCACATTAGCCCACAGTTTTAGTAGTACACCTTGTATTGATCTTGCGGGCCGTAGGCACTTTAGATTTTAGGTTCCGGATTATGGCCCATTTTTTGTCATAATTCGGAGTTGAGTTATTTTAGTCTACGGGTCCGCACATTAGCCCACGGTTTGTGGTGCACTTTGTATTTCTTTAGCGGGCCGTAGATTTCTTCGATGTTTGGACCCGAATTATGGCCCATTTTGGTCATAATTTGGGGCTGATACTTTATATTTCTTGATTTCTTCTTATCTACGGGTTGGTGGGTCCCGCCTCAACCCACCGTCCACACTGGAGGCTTTTTCCTTTTTAAAAAAAAATGTTGAGGGGAGGTCGTGGACGCGGACGCGGACATGGTAATGTGATATAGGAGGATTCAGCGTCTACCCCAGAATTATCAGCTAGTCGAACCTATTCCCATTCTGGAGGACAACAGGGTTCAGCGAACGACAACGCATATCCTAACGTGCCGGGGGTGCTTCAACAGGTGGTCGCTCAGATGACCCAGTTCGCTCAGGTGGTTGACCGCATGCAGACAGCGATGGGCCAGCAGCGCAACGAGGATAATCGGGGAGACAAGTGGCTTATGGAGGTGGTCAAATTGCACCCACCAAAATTTGACGGTTCTGCTGAGATGCCTACTTGGGATCACTGGCTGAAGGAGTTAGAGAGATATTTGCAGGGATTAACTGTAATATCCGCAATTTCGATTTCCAGTAATTTCTTTTTTTTCAGCGAAAGTCCGTTTTGACGACTCACTCATGACCATATCATCATTCTGAGAATGATTAATTCGGCACTTTTTGTCATTAGAGTTAGTTTCGGTGTCGTTTTGTTGAGTTCCGCGTTCTTAAGTGGCTTTTCCGCACTTGAGTTCGATTCTTGCGAATCTCGTCTGAAACTGTTCTTTTGAGTTTCTCGTAAGTTCATTTGATGTTATTATTCATGTTGCGAGCTTTGGTTTGGTGTTTCGATCGTGTATCATGTATTTCGGACGTTTTGGGCCGTTTTCGTAATTTCCCAAAGTTTAGGGTAATTACTTCCGTTGTCAAATTACGACACTTCGGGTGGTCGGAATCGTGTGTTCTCTTAGCTCTTAGATTCTTCTTTGCGAGTACTTCGTAACCGTATCTTCGGTTTATATTCAGGTTCGGGTTTCGGGGTTGTCCGGGCCGTCGGAGTGGCTACTGAGTCACCACGGCCGAGCAGGCTGCTTTGGCGAGTTACGGCCGTAATATGCCGATTCTGGCCGTACATGCTCGGACAAAGGCTGGGCGAATGCGATTCGTCCGTAAGGGCTCGATTAGGGCCGTCTGACGGTGCGAGCGATGTTCGGACGAATGCAGTTACGGCCGTAAGGACTGCCGATGCGGCCGTAAGTGCCGAGTTACGGCCGTAAGGCCCTGTCGGTTACGGCCGTAAGTGATTGGCAGGCGCTGGGCGGATTTTGACAAATGCCGGTTACGGCCGTAAGGTCTGCCGGTTACGGCCGTAAGTGGTCGGTAGGATGCTGGGCAGTATATATATGATCGAGCAAACGGGTTTACACCCATTTTTCTCATCCCTCTCATTTCCTTCCGCAGTTGGGGCTTGGAGTACGTGATTATATGTTGTTTATATATCAATCCACGAAGTTCTTGAATTTCTAACATCAATCAATCATCCCATAACCTCCTCCGATCTACTGAATCAAGGTTAGATTTCTTGATAATCTAGTATTGGGGAAATTGGGGTTTTTGTTGGATTTCATCCGTTTGAGCCGTAATAACTTAGATTATTGATGTATTATTGATTATTTAGATGTATTATATCATTTCCCTTGTTATTCCATAGTTGGATCGTATCGATTCGTTTTTTTTGGTCGAGTTCTTGATCGACGCCTTGAAGGTGTCCGGTAGAATGTCATAGAGGGGTTTTCGGACGTTCTACGATTATTCTTCCTCGTATGATCATTGAATGATTAATTATATGTTGTTAGGGTCGAGTTCTTGCGAAGAAACCGAGTTGAACCCTTCCGTTCGTTGTCGTCTTCCTTTTCGATAGCATCGGGCGTTTCGAAGCTTTCTGGTTGAGCCGTGTTCGTCGGGATACTTGCGTCCTGATTTTGAGGCAAGTACCTTGTTTTATGGATATGATATTAGTGACCATCTCTATGTGTTTATTTGATCGTTTGTTTTGAACTTTCAAAGATTCGATTAGTCTTGTTAAAGGCCTCTTTCAAAACCGTGTGTGTTTTGCGAATGGTGTTTTGTAGACGCTTATGTGAATTCTACGGATATTATTGGTGTTGATGATGTGATGGATAATGCGTGTGTACGTATATTGCTTCATATCGATGCGTTGTGATTTGACGATTGTGTCGTACCTTGTGTTTATTGCCTTTGGGTGAATTACTTGAATATCCTTGGTGTGATGTGTTATTTGTGTGAATATGTGAATATGGTCAAAGGTCTACGGTGACACATGGCATGTGACCATGTGGTCAGGATGCAACAAGTGATTGATCCAACCGTGAGAGACGAGACCTGCGGTGACATATGGCATGTGATCATATGGTCAGGAGACAACAAGTGATTGATCCAACCGTGAGATGACGCGGCAAGTGATCACGGTGGTATGACGTGGCATGTGTTCACGGTGGTATGTATTTCGCTAGCCAGCTCAGAAGGGGTCCTTAGAGGCCTCAGGTGAGATTTGTGGCTTCGTCCCGGTCCTAGGCGATGCGCGTGCGTGATTATGTTTTGTTGATTTTATGTCCGTCGAGGACACGTGATGTTGGGCTCTGGCCCTGTGAATTGTTGTTGGTTCTATTTGTGAAAATGAAACCTTTGGGTTATGACCCTTGTTGATTTTGGAAAGAGAAGGATTCGAAAATCCTGAGTGGTTTCTATCAAAACTCCCGATGGCATTTTAAATCACTTTATATATTGTTTCCCTTGACTTGGGATCTTTCGATTTTGGAAAGCTTTACCTAAACTCTTGCCTCGGGAAGTATTTTCGTTATGTTTAAATCTTTGAGGATTCCTGATTATTATTGTTCTTGGAACTTGTATTGTATGGCTCGTATTTTTGCACTTGTACTTGCACTAGCAAAACAGTGGAGTTTTGCTAACCCTCGAGTATTCGGGGGGGGGGGGGGGGTATCTGTATTGCATTCAGGTTTTGGAGCATAGCACAGGGTCGGCATGAAGGATGATGAAAGATGAGCGATACTAATCACACGAGGACCCGTTTGAGGTTATATTGGTTTAGTTGTATTTATTTCCGTTGCAGGATTCTTTCCCCGTTGTACGGGTGTGTGTTGTATTCGACCCCTGCGTGGGCAAGTATTGTAATCGAGTTGTATGTTTTTATTGAAAGACCAAATCAGTCTACTGAGTCATCGTAGCCTTAAAGGCATTGTCGAGTTGTTCGTTTGTTGTTACCAGCCTAGTAGATCCTTGAGGAAAGGTTCTACGGCGTGTAATATCCCTGAGCGGATTGGGGGTGTTACATAAATGGTATCGGAGCTTAGGTTGTGGAAACCTAGGCTGTCGGGTTTAGTGGTGTCTGTTGAGTTTTTGTCTCCTCGGATTTTATCTGACTGAGTCGTGTCGTGATGCGTCGTCTGAGTTTGTTGGTCGTGATTAGTATCGTGGGACGATCATCATCTTCGTGCGACCTGTGGATGTAAGTCTCCCTTCTTTGTGTTGGTGCCTCGTCTGCGAGGGTCAAATATTCCTGAAAGTTTTTCACTAAAAGAAAAGTGTCCTCATTTTTGTTCAAACGCAAGGTGGTTTTCTAAGTCTCGACAATTATATTTGTTCAACATTTTGTAAAGTGATACTCAAGATCAACTGGTGTTTCCAAACTGCTTTCAAAAGGTGGTTTTCGTTTTTAAAACCCATCATTTCCTGCTTGTGGTCGGAGAAGGTGTGTATGATGTTGGTATTGTCGTTAGGGTGTTTGCCCTCTGAATTGTGATTGAATTGGTGGCGTGAGCGTTGAGTCGTTGCCACGCATTTGTTACGTTAGCCCTCTGTGAGAGGTGTGATGTTGATCTTTAATGTTGTCGTTTCGTGGTGATTTGCGTGCTATCGCACCTGTGCGAGCTGTTAGAGCTTGGGTTTATATGATTGTGTACATCTGTGATTGTTTCATGATGTTTTGTGTTTGTGTGCTAGTTATCATTCGCGCCGTTGTAATCGTCGAACGATGCCGTGGTTGTTGTGATTTTAGTATGTGTTGATATGTTATGCCAAATTGGCATCTGTGGTTTGTTGCTTTGTGATGTTACGTCCCATTGTATCTAGCATTTGTATATTCGGTATGCCGAGCCGAGGTGTTTCAACCGTGGTGTGCCGGGGGCATACACGTACCAATTGTCCTTCTCGTCAGTAATGCATTTCAAGTGTGGACCCGAGAGACACAGGATCCAGTTTTTCGAGTTGGGTTCCGAGTCTTTCGGAGCACGAACTTCAGTACAGATATCAGGATCGGCTCTAAGAGGCCCATGGGAAATGTTTCCGTCGACTGCTTTTGTGTTGTCGCCTTGTTTCCGTTATTGTGAGTTGCGGGGACGACCTTCTTTTATAAGAGATCGAATGTAATACCCGTATTGTTTTTGGACTTCTGCATTTCCTCTTTCTCAGGTCTATCGACTCGCTCTTGTTCGTTGATACTTTCTGAACTTGTTCTGTTTTCAGTTTCATCATTTGAACGAGCTGTGATCTTGTTTTGGGTCGATCTGGTTATCGCTGTGACTTTTCCGAGTTCGGTTCGATTCTTGTGAACCTTGTTCGGAAGTAACATCTTTTAGTTCTACTAGTTCTTTTATTCGAAGTGGATCGGATTTTGAACTTCTGTATTTTCGACTCTATCGACTCGTTTATGTTCGTTGACATTTTCTGAGCTTGTCCTGCCCCTTGCTTTTGTTGATCGAACGAGTGTGGTATTGTTTCGGAATAACTCGTTTGTCGTTGTGACTTTTCAATTGCTATTCCCTTTCCTGTGGATCTTATGTGAATGCACATCTTGTTGTTTTCACCGGATCATATATTGTCTCGAGTCGAGATGTGAACATTGGAGTTGTTGTTTGAATTTTATTGTTCTTCGTGATTCGAACATGATTGTTCGATTTTTGTTGTCTCGATCTTTGTGGTTCGATCGTTTGATTGTTCGGTTTTTGTTGATCTCGTTTCATGATTGTTGAACATTCAGACTCCTTCATAATTACCTTAAGTTCGGGAAATTAGTCTCGTTTTCGATCTTCCAACCCTTGGGTGGTGGAATTCCGTATTTGTTCAGTGATTGGCTCGCGTTTTGATTGATGTACCGTTGGGTTGGTCAATCGTATTGATTTTCGTTCGTTGTGTTTTGTGATTATTTGGATAATCGACTTGATTGTATTATCTGTTTGATGACACTTGTCACTTGTTGGTTATATTATGTCTCTACCGGTGGCGTTGTGTTGGTCGTCGTGGAGCGTGTTTTCACACCGTATATCCCTTTGCGTTGCTTGTAACGTTTCGCCGTTGGGCGTAAGTTACACGTTTCTTGTGTATCTTGTTGAGTTTTCCTGGTGGGATATTGCATCTCCCTACTTATTTTAAGTTTCGGGACGAAACTTCTTTTAAGGAGGGTAGTATGTAATATCCGCAATTTCGATTTCCGGTAATTTCTTTTTTTTTAAGCGGAAGTCCGTTTTGATGACTCACTCATGACCTTATCGTCATTCTGAGAATGATTAATTCTGCACTCTTTGTCATTCGAGTTCGTTTCGGTGTCGTTTTGTTGAGTTCCGCGGTCTTAAGCGGCTTTTCCGCACTTGAGTTCGATTCTTGCGAATCTCGTCCGAAACTGTTGTTTCGAGTTTATCGTAAGTTCATTTAATGTTATTATTCATGTTGCGAGCTTTGGTTTGCTGTTTCGACCGTGTATCGTGTATTTCGGACGTTTTGGGCCGTTTTCGTAATTTCCCAAAGTTTGGGGTAATTACTTCCGTTGTCGAATTCCGACACTTCGGGTGGTCGGAATCATGTGTTCTCTTAGCTCTTAGATTCGTCTTTGCGAGTACTTCGTAACCGTATCTTCGGTTTATATTCAGGTTCGGGTTTCGGGATTGTCCGGGACGTCGGAGTGGCCACGACCGAGTCACGGCCGGGCGAGGCTGCTTTGGCGAGCTACGGCCGTAAGGTGCGATTCTGGCCGTCGTGCTCGGCGAGACAAAGCTGGGCGAATGCCGTTATGGCCGTGCTGGTGCGAGCGATGTTCGGACGAATGCGATTCTGGCCGTAAGGACTGCCGGTGCGGCCGTAAGTGCGATTCTGGCCGTAAGGCCTGTCGATTCTGGCCGTAAAGCGTCGGCAGCGGCGGATTTTGACGAATGGCGGTTACGGCCGTAAGGTCTGCCGGTTACGGCCGTAAGTGGTCGGCAGGATGTTGGGCAGTATATATATGATCGAGCAGACGGGTTTACACCCATTTTTCTCATCCCTCTCATTTCCTTCCGCGGCTGGGGCTTGGAGTACGTGATTAGATGTTGTTTATATATCAATCCACGAAGTTCTTGAATTTATAACATCAATCAATCATCCCATAACCTCCTCCGATCTACCGAATCAAGGTTAGATTTCTTGATTATCTAGTTTTGGGGAAATTGGGGTTTTTGTTGGATTTCGTCCGTTTGAGCCATAATAACTTAGATTATTGATGGATTATTAATTATTTAGATGTATTATATCATTTCCCTTGTTATTCCATGGTTGGATCGTATCGATTCATTTTTTTTTTGGTCGAGTTCTTGATCGACGCCTTGAAGGTGTCCGGTAGAATGTCATAGAGAGGTTTTCGGACGTTCTACGATTATTCTTCCTCGTATGATCATTGATTTATTAATTATATGTTGTTAGGGTATAGTTCTTGCGAAGAAACCGAGTTGAACCCTTCCGTTCGTTGTCGTCTTCCTTTTCAATAGCATCGGGCGTTTCGAAGCTTTCCAGTTGAGCCGTGTTCGTCGAGATACTTGCGTCTCGATTTTGAGGCAAGTACTTTGTCCATACAATTCTTGTTTTATGGATATGATATTAGTGACCATCTCTATGTGTTTATTTGATAGTTTGTTTTGAACTTTCAAAGATTCGTTTAGTCTTGTTAAAGGCCTCTTTCAAAACCGTGTGTGTGTTTTGCGAATGGTGTTTTGTAGACGCTTATGTGAATTCTACGGATATTATTGGTGTTGATGATGTGATGGATAATGCGTGTGTATGTATATTGCTTCATATCGATTTGACGATTGTGTCGTACCTTGTGTTTATTGCCTTTGGGTGAATTACTTGAATATCTTTGGTGTGATGTGTTATTTGTGTGAATATGTGAATATGGTCGAAGGTCTGCGGTGACACATGGCATGTGACCATGTGGTCAGGATGCAACAAGTGATTGATCCAACCGTGAGAGACGAGACCTGCGGTGACATATGTCATGTGATCATATGGTCAGGAGACAACAAGTGATTGATCCAACCGTGAGATGACGTGGCAAGTGATCACGGTGGTATGACGTGGCATGTGTTCACGGTGTTATGTATTTCGCTAGCCATCTCGGAAGGGGTCCTTAGAGGCCTCGGGTGGGATTTGTGGATTCGTCCCGGTCCTAGGCGATGCGCGTGCGTGATTATGTTTTGTTGATTTTATGTCCGTCGAGGACACGTGATGTTGGGCTCTGTCCCTGTGAATTGTTGTTGGTTCTATTTGTTAAAATGAAACCTTTGGGCTATCACCCCTGTTCATTTTGGAAAGAGAAGGATTCGAAAATCCTGAGTGGTTTCTATCAAAACTCCCGATGGCATTTTAAATCACTTTATATATTGTTTCCCTTTACTTGGGATCTTTCGATTTTGGAAAGCTTTACCTAAACTCTTCCCTCGGGAAGTATTTTCATTATGTTTAAATCTTTGAGGATTCCTGATTATTATTGTTCTTGGTACTTGTATTGTATGGCTCGTATTTTTGCACTTGTACTTGCACTAGCAAAACAGTGGAGTTTTGCTAACCCCCGAGTATTCGGGGGGTGGATGTCTGTATTGCATTTAGGTTTGGGAGCATAGCACAGGGTCGGCATGAAGGATGATGAAAGATGAACGATACTAATCACATGAGGACCCGTTTGAGGTTATATTGGTTTAGTTGTATTTTATTTCCGCTGCAGTATTCTTTCCCCGTTGTACGGGAGTGTGTTGTATTCGACCCCTGCGTGGGCAAGTATTGTAATCGAGTTGTATGTTTTTATTGAAAGACCAAATCGGTCTACTGAGTCATCGTAGCCTTAAAGGCATTGTCGAGTTGTTCGTTTGTTGTTACCAGTCTGGTAGATCCTTGAGGAAAGGTTATACGGCGTGTAATATCCCTGAGCGGATTGGGGGTGTTATATTAACTGTACCGATGACCAAAAGGATCTTATTGCCCAGTATTTTCTGACTGGGGAGGCTTTCGACTGGTGGGAGGCTGTTCGACCTGAGGATCATAATGCTGACTGGACGGAATTCAGATTAATGATGGAAGCACAATATTGTCCTCGTCCCGATAGAGAGGCTAGAGTCCGAGAGTTTTTCTCCCTGCAGAGTTCGGAGGCATCTGTGACAGAGATAATCAAGAATTTTAATCACCAGCTGACTTGTGTGCGACACTTGGTCAGGACCGAGGTGGAGAAGATTTTCCATTTCGACATGCGGATGAAACTCGAGATTCAGCAATATATGTCCGGATTTGAATGTACTACCTTGCGACAGTACCAGGACAAAGCGCTGGCCTGCGACATGAAAGAGGTATCGGTGGAGAAATCGACGGAAGCAAAGAAGCAGAAAGTGTCTGGCAACTTCACAGAGAACAAGAGTAATGGGCCCCGTAAGGGTCAGTCTTCATTTTATTCATCTAGGAGACCTCCTGTAATATCCGTGTTTTCTATTTTTGGTAATTTCTATTTTTGGTGTATGTTCGTTTCGGACAACTCGCTTAGCACTGTTTTAGAATTCTGAATCTATTTTGTTCTTGGGGTTTTTCCATCCGGACGAGTTTCGTCGATATTCTTGCATATTTTCATCTTGAATTTTTATGTTGTTGTAACTATGTGCGATTCTCGTAAAATCCGTTCGATTTCATTATTTCTCTATTTCTATGAGTTCGTTTGGATGAGTTGCTCATGTTGTGAGTTTCGGATTGTTAATCCGACGTCGTGTCTTGAATTTTTGGTTGTTTGGGCCATTTTGTAATTTCTTAAGAGTTTAGGGTGCCTTTAGCCTCCTTGTCGTATTTTGGACTTCCTCGGTAGTTAGAAGTGCATTTTCTTTCAACACTCAGCTTCGTTTTTATGAACACCTCGTACTTACACTTTTGGTTCTATCCTTGTGTCGCGTTTCGTCATTGTATTGACTGTGTAGAACGTAGTGTTCAGATCTGGGAACTGCTGCATGCATAACGTACGTTATGCATGATCCATAGCGTACGTTATGGCCTTCACATTTTAGTACAGGCTGTTTGTTACGTACGTTAACCAGTGTTGGGTTACGTACGTAACCATCATAACGTACGTTAACAGCATGTGTTAACGTACGTAATGCGCTGTCAGACCTTTTAATTCCTGACTTATCCTCAGTCGACTCATTTCATTCCTTTTCTTTCTTTCTCGCGACGTGAGTTTCCTTTGAGCGATTTCGAGCGATTCGTACGGTGCAATCCGTAGAAACCTTCTAAAGGTTGATTATTGCGTCCCAAGGAAGGTTAATCATCATCATTCTCCGTCCGAATCGAGGTATACATCGTTGAACCCTAGTTTTTGGGAATTTCAGGATTTTTGGCATAATTCTTCCTTTTAATCCGATTTAGCTTCGACGACTTGTTAGATTACGATTGTGTAGTCGTAAATCCCTTGTTTCCATTATAGTTTAACGGATTTAACCTAGTATTTTCTCCATTGTTAGATTATAACCGTCTTGGACTTTGTAATGACCGATAAATCGTTCCAACGGGTAGAATTATGATTAATTCTTACCTTTCTGCATTATTGAGACTTGTGTATACCGTTATTGTGTTAGGAACGGATTTGGGAGAATTGTTCGGACCGAAACCTATTCCTTCGTCGTTTTCTTCGTTTCGTTTCATTCAAGGCAAGTACATGTATTACATTTCGTTATGTATGTTGTGATTTTCGAAATGAATGATGAATTGTGATTTTCGGGTGCGTGAGTTGTGTTCCTTCCACCCGGAGTGTCCGACGGGATGTCTAGGGTCGATACTAAGGGGTACGGCCACGGAAGTGAACTTGGGTGCGTGTGTGATTGAACTTCCACCCGGAGTGTCCGACGGGATGTCTGGGGGTCGATACTAAGGGGTACGGCCGCGGAAGTGGTATCCCACCCGGAGCGTTCGACGGGATGTCTGGGGGTAGATACTAAGGGGTACGGCCACGGGATACCAGTTGTGATTTTGTGATATCGGGATGATCGAAACTGAGTTGATTGCCAATGTAGTATTTCGGAATATTTATGGCAAATGATTTCTGATTGAGATGATTGTGAAACAAAAAAAAACTGTATTTGTATATAATGTTGTGTAATTGTGTACTTGCACTAGCTATTCGAATGCTAACCCCTTAAATGGGGGAAATGCGTCTTATACATTTCAGGTACCGGGAGAGCTGAGGAGCAGGCACGGGACATGCACGCAAAGGATGGGCTGGCTTGATGATGTGGCTCGAGTTTGTATTTTTTTATGTCTTGTCATTGCATTTGTCAAGTACTGGAGTTAGACTGTTTACTTTTAAACTTGGTTTAAGTCCCCTGCGTGGGCAATGAATTGGTATTTAACTTATGTTTCATGTACTCCGTTAAAATGTTTTGGCCGAGGCCACGGCCTTACTTACTTTTTGAGTGCATCATTTGGGGTTACATTGTGGTTTATGTGTCATGTGTTAGCCTGGTAGGCCTCACGAGGGTTCTACGGCGTGTAATGTACCATTTGCGAATTGGGGTGTTACATTTATGGTATTGGAGCGTAGGTTTTGAATACCTAGGCTGTCGGTAAATTTTTGGGTCTGTCAGTTGCGTCATTAGAGTCATTCGTTGAGCCTAATATCATCATGCTACCGTCTTTTCGTGCGATCCGTGGATGTAAGTCTCCTCGAACTCTTATATTTCTGTAATTCGTTTTCTTGCGTTGTTCGGAATTGTGAATGGTGATACCAACCTTGTCAATTGTGAATCTTTCTGATCTTGTTCTTTTCATTTTTCCTTCAGTATGTTGAGAGGTCGTGGTAGACCAGCTAGGGGACGCGGCCGAGGCCGTGGTCGGGGTGTTGATAATGAAGAGGGCTCACTTTCTCAGTCCTCTGCGGACTCAGCCTCTCACTCAGTGCCGTCGGGCAATAATGCCGACGCCGGGATCTTGCCGTGCCAGATTAGTATCCCAACTTACTCAGATAGCTCAGGGTGGACGCCAGAATCCGCCCCAGACACCTGAAGAGGAAGCTAGTAAGTGGCTTCAGACGGTGACTAAGATGCACCCACCTCGTTTCTCCGGATCTTCTGACTCCCTCGGTTGGGAGAATTGGCTCTTTCAGTTGTCCAGGACCTTCGATGTCGTAGCTTGTCCCGAAGACAGGAGGGTACATATTGCCCAGTACCTCCTGGATAAGGAAGCTGCGGAATGGTGGGAGGCCGTTGCGCCCAGAGACCGTCGAGCTACTTGGGAGGAATTCAAGGCTACTATGGAAGCAGAATATTGTCCACCGCCAGTTAAGGAGCGCAGAATTGTGGAGTTCTTCACCGCTACACCTCAGGATGTGCCTATTTCTCAGGCCATCATTACTTACAATCAGTAGTTGGGTTTCGTGAGAGATCAAGTGAGGACGGAGGCTGATAAAATCCGTTACTTTAATATGCGCATGAAACCGCATATCAGGCAGAGTATGGCACCGCTCATGTGTGCCACTTTGAAGGATTATCAGGATCGCGCTCTAGCGATCGAGATGGCCGCACCGGAATCAGAGATGGGTACCGAGGCCAAGAAACAGAAAACGGTTGGCAACTTTTCAGCCGGCAAGAGTGGCCGATTTTCGAGAGCACAGTCTGCCCCTACACCGGGGAAGAGGCTATTTCATAAGGCTGGGGGATCCCAGGGTAATCGTTCAGTTCAGTCCGTTGCTTCTGGTGGCAGGGTTTCTTTTTACTGCAACCAATATGAGCATTTGATAAAGGATTGCCCCTCTCCTCCAGTCACTTGCTTTACTTGCGGGCAGACCGGGCATCGAGCAGCTCATTGTGAGAGGGCCACTAGGGCCGCTAGAGTTCCGACTACCACTGCCGGTCAGAGGGATCACAGCACTCCGGCTACTCATGTTCCACAGAGTTCGGGTCGTGGTAGGGGTCGGGGTCAGCCGGATCGCCGTGCAGCATCGAGTTCGGGTTCAGTTCACCCCCGATTGTATCAGATGAGGCACACAGAGGAGGCATACGTTCCGGTGGCGTCAGGTACCACTCAGATCCTTACTCATCCAGTTTCAGTACTTTTTGATTCGGGTGCTACCCATTCCTTCATTGCATCGGATTGTGTGAGTCGCATTGGTTTTGACTGCTTGTTTGAGTGTGAACCGTTTGTAGTGAGTACGCCCAGCGGGGATCGTATGGTTGGGGATCGGGAAGTTAGGGATTGCCCAGTGAGGATCGGGAGCCGGGATTGGCCCTCGAATCTCATTGTTATAGACCTTAAGGGTAAGGATTTGATCCTTGGAGATGATTGGTTGGATCGTCACAGTGCTATCATGAACTATCGGACTCGTACCATCTCGATAGTGGCCGAGGATGGCACCGAGCATACTCTCGTCGGCTGTAAGCCGGGTAGATCGGGGAGTGTGATTAGCGCCTTGAAGGCGATGAAACTTCTGAACCATGGTTGTGTCGGCTACTGGTGTTATGCTCTAAAGGCGGAAGATGGTGGAGTTGATTTGTCATCAATTCCAGTTGTTAGTGAATACCCCGACATATTTCCAGACGACTTGCCGGGATTACCACCACAGCGAGAGGTGGAGTTTCCTATTGATCTAGAGCTGAATGCGGCCCCTATTTCTCGAGCGCCGTATCGTATGGCACCATCAGAGATGTTAGAATTGAAGAATCAGTTGGGAGAGTTGTTAGATAAAGGGTACATTCGACCGAGCGCATCGCCTTGGGGTGCGCTTGTACTTTTTGTTAAAAAGAAGGATGGATCAGTTCGTTTATGCATCGACTATCGAGAATTAAACAAGTTAACCATCAAAAATAAATACCCTTTACCTCGGATTGACGACTTATTTGATCAGCTTCAGGGGGCGACAGTCTTTTCGAAGATTTTATGGCCATTACGAGTTTGTGGTTATGCCTTTCGGGCTAACCAATGCCCCGACAGTGTTCATGCAGTTGATGAACAAAGTTTTTATTGAGTATCTGGATAAATTTGTAGTCGTCTTTATCGATGACATTCTTATCTATTCACGGAGTCGGGAGGAGCACGTCTTACATCTCCGGATTGTATTAGACATTTTGAGAGCCGAGCAGTTGTATGCGAAGTTCTCTAAGTGTGAGTTTTGACTCGAGGAAGTGATGTTCCTCGGGCATGTGATTTCAGCAGAGGGAGTTCGGGTAGATCCGCAAAAGATAGAGGCAGTGATGGCTTGGGAGCCGCCTAATAATGTGAAGGAGGTGAGGAGTTTTCTGGGTCTCGCCGGATATTACCATAGATTTGTTGAGGGGTTTTCTAAGATCGCTAGACCACTCACTCAGTTGCTCCAGAAGACTCAGAAATTCGAGTGGACCGCGGACAGACAGGGTAGTTTTGACGAGTTGAAGAGACGACTAACTATCGCACCCGTGTTAGCATTGCCTTAGGGGAACGAGGATTTCGTAGTGTATAGTGATGCTTCGGGCCTTGCGCTTGGATGTGTTTTGATGCAGAGAGACAGGGTGATTGCTTATGCGTCCCGCCAGTTAAAACCTTATGAGGTAAATTATCCCACGCACGATTTGGAGTTAGCTGCGGTCGTTTTCGCCTTAAAGATATGGAGGCATTATCTCTATGGGTCGTCGTGTAAGATTTTTACGGACCATAAGAGTTTGAAGTACATCTTCAGTCAGAAAGAGTTGAATATGAGGCAGCGTATGTGGTTAGAGCTAATTAAAGATTACGACCTCGAGATACTTTATCATCCGGGTAAGGCTAACGTAGTGGATGATGCGTTGAGCCGAAAGCCGGTGGCATTACAGATGTTGGAGGTACTTACGCCACAGAGCAGGATCCGGTGGGATTTTATTGGTCAGAATATCGAGGTTTGGGTTCAGAGGGTTTAGGGTCAGTTATGTGCGTTAGAGATCACTTCGTCCTTGACAGATGATATCAAGGCGAAACAGTATGACGATCCGTGTTTGGTCCAGTTAAGGGAGGATGTGAGGAAGGGGAAAGCCCCTGGATTTGTGGTTCAGGATGATGGTGTTCTGAGATTTTGCGGCAGATTATGTGTACCGAATGACTTTGAGTTGAAGCAGAAGATTTTGAGTGAGGCTCATACTATGCCTTACTCCATACATCCTGGTACGAGCAAAATGTACAAGAATGTGAGGAGTAACTATTGGTGGAGCAATTTGAAGACGGACGTTAGCGAGTTTGTGGCGAAGTGTTTGACCTGTCAGCAGGTTAAGATTGAGCATCAGCGGCCCGCGGGGTTGCTACGACCACTTCCCATTCCGGAATGGAAGTGGGAAGACATCTCTATGGATTTCATTACCGGGATGCCTAGGACTCGGACCGGAATGAACACGATTTGGGTTATTGTCGATCGACTAACCAAATCAGCTCATTTCCTGAGTATTAAGGACACTTGGGGCCCGGAGAGGCTGGCACGAGTATTTATAGCAGAGATCGTGAGATTGCATGGGACTCCTAGGAGTATTATTTCAGATCGAGATGGACGGTTTGTATCACATTTGTGGTAGGCTGTTCATCGAGCTTTGGGGACTGAGTTGAGACTCAGTACGTCTTACCACCCTCAGACTGACGGACAGTCAGAACGGACGATCCAGACGTTGGAGGATATGTTGAGAGCCTGTGCCTTAAATTGGAAGGATAATTGGGAGTCGCACTTGCCGTTAATCGAGTTCACGTACAACAATAGTTGGCACGCCTCGATTAAAATGGCACCATTTGAAGCATTATATGGGAGGAGGTGTAGATCGCCGTTGTAGATCGCCGTTGTGTTGGGACGATGTGTCTGAGCTAATTGATACCGAGCCCGATATGGTAGTTGAGATGAGAGAGAAGATTGCTCTGATTCACGATAGGTTGTTGACGGCCCAGAGTCGGCAGAAGTCTTACGCCGATACGCGTCGCCGGCCGTTGGAGTTTGAGGTGGGAGATCATGTTTTGCTTAAGGTGTCGCCGACACGGGGAGTTTACCGCTTCGGCCGAAAGGGTGAACTTAGTCCGAGATATATTGGGCCGTTTGAGATTTTAGAGAGAGTGGGAGAGCTTGCCTATCGGTTAGGCTTGCCGCCGTCTTTGAGTCACGTTCATAACGTATTTCATGTTTCCCAGCTTAGGAAGTACGTATCGGACCCTAGCCATATTATTGATTTTGGAGAGATTGAGTTGGGACCCGACATTACCATCGAGGAGAGGCCGATTTAGATTTTGGAGCGTCGGGTGAAGCAACTTCGTCATAAAACCATTCCTCTAGTTAAAGTTCAATGGTCGAGGCACGGATCCGAAGAAGCCACGTGGGAGACGGAAGAGAGTATGCGGTCGAGATACCCCGAGTTATTCACGTTGTAAGTTTCGGGACGAAACTTATTTTTAGGGGGAGATAATGTAATATCCGTGTTTTTTATTTTTGGTAATTTCTATTTTTGGTGTATGTTCGTTTCGGACAACTCGCTTAGCACTGTTTTGGAATTCTGAATCTATTTTGTTCTTGGGATTTTTCCATCTGGACGAGTTTCGTCGATATTCTTGCATATTTTCATCTTGAATTTTTATGTTGTTGTAACTATGTGCGATTCTCGTAAAATCCGTTCGATTTCATTATTTCTCTGTTTCTATGAGTTCGTTTGGATGAGTTGCTCATGTTGTGAGTTTTGGATTGTTAATCTGACGTCGTGTCTTGAATTTTTGGTTGTTTGGGCCATTTTGTAATTTCTTAAGAGTTTAGGGTGCCTTTAGCCTCCTTGTCGTATTTTGGACTTCCTCGGTAGTTAGAAGTGCATTTTATTTCAACACTCAGCTTCGTTGTTATGAACACCTCGTACTTACACTTTTGGTTCTATCCTTGTGTCGCGTTTCGTCGTTGTATCGACTGTGTAGAACGTAGTGTTCAGATCTGGGAACTGCTGCATGCATAACGTACGTTATGCATGATCCATAACGTACGTTATGGCCTTCACATTTTAGTATAGGCTGTTTGTTACGTACGTTAACCAGTGTTGGGTTACGTACGTAACCATCATAACGTACGTTAACAGCCTGTGTTAACGTGCATGCTACCGCCGTGCCTTTTAATTCCTGACTTATCCTCAGTCGACTCATTTCATTCCTTTTCTTTCTTTATCGCGACATGAGTTTCCTTTGAGCGATTTCGAGCGATTCGTCCGGTGCAATCCGTAGAAACCTTCAAAAGGTTGATTATTGCGTCCCAAGGAAGGTTAATCATCATCATTCTCCGTCCGAATCGAGGTATACATCGTTGAACCCTAGTTTTTGGGAATTTCGGGATTTTTGGCATAATTCTTCCTTTTAATCCGATTTAGCTTCGACGACTTGTTAGATTACGATTGTGTAGTCGTAAATCCCTTGTTTCCATTATAGTTTAACGAATTTAACCTAGTATTTTCTCCATTGTTAGATTATAACCGTCTTGGACTTCGTAATGAGCGACAAATCATTCCAACGGGTAGAATTAGGATTAATTCTTACCTTTCCGCATTATTGAGACTTGTGTATACCGTTATTGTGTTAGGAACGGATTTGGGAGGATTGTTCGGACCGAAACCTATTCCTTCGTCGTTTCCTTCGTTTCGTTTCATTCAATGCAAGTACATGTATTACATTTCGTTATGTATGTTGTGATTTTCGAAATGAATGATGAATTGTGATTTTCGGGTGCGTGAGTTGTGTTCCTTCCACCCGGAGTGTCCGACGGGATGTTTGGGGGTCGATACTAAGGGGTACGGCCGCGGAAGTGAACTTGGGTGTGTGTGTGATTGAACTTCCACCCGGAGTGTCCGACGAGATGTCTGGGGGTCGATACTAAGCGGTACGGCCGCGGAAGTGGTATCCCACCCGGACCGTTCGACGGGATGTCTGGGGGTCGATACTAAGGGGTACGGCCACGGGATACCAGTTGTGATTTTGTGATATCGGGATGATTGAAACTGAGTTGATTGCCAATGTAGTATTCCGGAATATTTATGGCAAATGATTTCTGATTGAGATGATTGTGTAAAAAAAAATGTACTTGTATATAATGTTGTGTAATTGTGTACTTGCACTAGCTATTCGAATGCTAACCCCTTAAATGGGGGAAATACGTCTTATGCATTTCAGGTACCGGGAGAGCTGAGGAGCAGGCACGGGACATGCACGCAAAGGATGGGCTGGCTTGATGATGTGGCTCGAGTCTGTATTTTTTTATGTCTTGTCATTGCATTTGTCAAGTACTGGAGTTAGACTGTTTACTTTTAAACTTGGTTTAAGTCCCCTGCGTGGGCAATGAATTGGTATTTAACTTATGTTTCATGTACTCCGTTAAAATGTTTTGGCCGATGCCACGGCCTTACTTACTTTTTGAGTGCATCATTTGGGGTTACATTGTGGTTTATGTGTCATGTGTTAGCCTGGTAGGCCTCACGAGGGTTCTACGGCGTGTAATGTCCCATTTGCGAATTGGGGTGTTACACCTCCGCATCCTTCCTGAGGCGGAAAGAAGTTCCGGACAGCATCAACGGTTTCAGACGCAGCGAAAAAGTGTTATAACTGTGGGAAAGCATGGCATGTTCGGCGTGATTGCTACGCACCTTCGGTGACCTGTTTTGAGTGTGGACAGGAAGGCCATCGTGCGACTTTTTGCGGAAATATGACTAGATCTATTGGTACTCGCACTCCTGCACCGGTTCCAAAAGAGGCAAGTGTGAACCAAACACAGCAAAGTGGTTTCCAGCAGCAGAATATTGGGAAAAGAGAGACATCCAGTGCTGGGTCCGTTCCTCCGCGCCTTTACAAGATGAGGAGGTCAGACGATCAGAACATTGTTGTTGCATCAGGTACGATTCAGATCCTTTTGCAACCAGTTAGTGTCTTATTTGATTCAGGAGATACACATTCTTTCATATCATTAAACTGTGTTAATCGTTTGAAAATATCATGTTTATATGATTGTGAGCCTTATGATGTGGGATTACCGAGCAGAGAGAAAATTGTGGGAACCCTAGAAACTAGAGATTTTCCAGTGTCTATAGGAGGGAGAGATTGGCCATCAAACCTTATTGTGGTCGACATCCATGGTGACGATTTAATTCTCGGAGACGATTGGCTCAATCGTTATGGGGCTATTTTGAATTACCGAAAGAGAGTCATTTCTATCATTGCTGATGACGGATCTGAACATTTATTCATAGGATGGAGACAGGGAAGCTCAGGAAAATTGATCAAAGCCATGAAAGCAGTGAAATTACTGAAGCAAGGTTGTCATGGATTGTGGTCTTATGCCATGAAGAAAGAAGAAGGAGTAGAAATCTCATCTATTCCAGTTGTGAACGAATTCTCTGACGTATTCCTTGACGAACTACCTGGGTTACCTCTACGGAGAGAAGTAGAGTTCAATATCGAATTAGAGCCTGGATCCGCACCTATTTCCAGAGCACCATATCGTATGGCGCCAACCGAGAGGTATGAACTAAAGAAGCAGCTTGAGGAATTATTGCAGAAGGGTTACATGTTGCTACCCAAAATATTATCCGGAGATAGATATTGCTGGAATGGATGGGCGGCAAACAAAGTGAAAGAGCACGTCCGTGGGGGTGTAAATAACACAAGATTTGCCGGGTTTGTTAGGCCTGGGCTTGAATGCTCTCGCGAGATGTTATTAATATGAATACGTTGGGGTACAAATATTAATGTAAGAATGCAATTACAATGAGTGTAAAAGATCCTAGTTATCTAGCTGTTGAGCGAAGCTCTGTATGTTCTTGTTCTCGTTTCTGCCGACCGTCTTATGGGTTAAGAGGTCTAGAGAGTGAGAGAGAAAAATGTCCGAAGTGTATAGCATCGCCAAGAGAGAGAAGCCAACTATGAAGTGGCGATAATGCAGCCAGCCAAGCCCTTTTCCAAGTGCAGGATGCCTTCTATTTATAGGAGGAGCTGGGATGTCCTTTACTGGCGGGCGATCGCCTTTCCTGTATTATAATAAGGGGGCGATCATCTGTAGCACATGGGCTGATCGCCTTAAAGTCCGCTGCTGCTACTGGCAGCCAGCTGTGTGAGCCAACGAGGATCCTGCACGCGTCCTGAGTCGCTGTCTCGGGAGGTCCCACTTTGCAACTTTCGGCGGGTCTGTCGGTAGGTGAGAAGGTAGTGACAGGCTGGAGTCAAAGGGCCTTAACTTTCGGCGCCTTTTCCGGATATGCATGTGGGTCTCTATCCCTATATTTGATCTTCGCCGACCTAATGGATGCTGGCATTACACGGCATGAGGTGGTCGTCCATGATCGGTCATCAGAGTCGGTCGCCAAGTGCCAAGAGACGATCGCCTTGGGTGTCGAACGCTCGGCACTTAGACTTGATCTGGGATCTCCGTTCTTGTAGGTGTGCCGTGGTTCATTCGAGTCTGGCTCGATCGCCCGATTTCTGTGCCGATCGCCTGTTGAGATGTATAAATCTCGACACAACAATTGCCCCCCAGCTTGCTCCGATGTTGAAGACATGGGGTGAGGTGGTTCCACTGGCGATCGTTTAAGATATAGACGGGCAACACGATCGTTTAGCGTGCTATCTTCGGTCTTGTACTTGAACTGTAGGGAGTTTCTTCAATTTTGCAGATCCCTCGTGGAAAGCTGATTGTTTCGACGTTGAAGAACCGTGCACGGTCGCGGAGTTCGATGGACCGACTTCCATGACCGTGTCTTGTGCGCGAGCGACATTCCAACTGTAGGTTTCTCTCGTGACTCATTTTATTGTGAGGGTCCTCCGTTAGGCTGCGCCCGCCTCGTATTTAAACGAAGGGCGTGCGGTCTTGGTCTGGAGGAGTCCTTGCACGGGGCGTCGTTGGATTAATCGACTCCACATCTGCGGATTGTTAGCACTTTTCTACCTCGGATCGTCATGTTAGATGTCAATCCTCGACGGTATACATTGTGACGGGGTAGGGACGCGTCGCATTGTCCGGGTCCTCCAAGTTAGATGATGAACCTTTAAGGGCGGGCGAGTGTGTCCACTGGTTTGTTTGGAGGGTCCTTCGGCTACGCCCGCCTCGTATTTAAACGAAGGGCGAGCGATCGCAGCCCAAATGAACCTTGCATGGACGAAGCAGTCGGTTCCATTGACTTCCAGGACCATGGCTGCACTCTTCTTCCTCGGATCGTCAAGTTAGATGGCCATCCTCGACGGTATACGTTGTGCTGGGGGAGGCGATCTCGTGCCTTGGTCCATCATGTTAGATGATGAACCGTAGATGGCGAGCGAGTCCTCCATTTTCGGAGATGTTGCTTGATTCTGGCGATCGGGTTAGAAGACTGATGATCGTCGTTCGGTCGCCGATCGCGTTGCTCATAGGTGAAAAAGTAATCTCCGCCTGGCCAAAAAGTCTGCGGCCTTGGCGCGGAAGATTGCATAGGTCGGGGGGATGTCCTTCGTAAGGTGCCTGAACATGGGCGAAAGACCATCGAGTCCCCCTAGGACTGAGTAGAGGGCGATCTCGTCGCTTATGGGCTCGCCTTTGAGGATTATCTCATCCACCCTGTCGATGTAGTCTGCATCGGACTCGTCTTCCCCCTGCCTAATTTTCATCATGCGGTGGGGGCCTTCTGGTCGAGTGACCTTGGCGGCAAAGTATGATGTGAAGTCGTTCGCCAGTTGTTCAAAGGAACTGATGGATCGTGGTGGCAAAGAGACGTACCACCTATGGGCCAGGTCACCCAGCGTTAACGGGAACATTCATCACCTGGTCGCGTCTGATGCCCCACATCCGGTCATGTATATCCGGAACTTGCTCAGGTGAGTCTCGGGGTCCGACCTCCCCTCGTACAAAGGTGTTTGAGGAGGAGTGATCCTTGGCTGCATGGGGGCGAGCTCGAAGTGGACCGCGAGTGGCTGGCTCGGCCCAGCGATCTTTCTCCTGGCGCCTGCCCCAGTTTCTATGAGCGCCTTCATGTCATCGAGCTGGCGTTGCATTGGGGCTATCGCCGTAGCTTGGTCGCTTGTGGTTTGGCTCTCAGAGCGGGAGCCGAGGCGATCGTGTACCGATCTCCTAGCTCCGCGGTAGATGATGGGGTCGCCGTCGCCGATCTCGGTTACTTGGCGATGAGGAGCCAGATGGCTGGTCTGCCTTCTGGGAGTTGGGTAGGCCGAACTCCTAGTGATGGATTCGGGCTCCGTCGTCTCGTGGCTGGGGCCAGAATGCCCCGGTCGCCAAGATGGGTCACTGCCTAGGCGGCTGAAAACGGAGCCGTCCCACCTCGCGAGTGCTTCTGCTCGTGAATCGGGGCTTCCTGACGATCGCTCGTCAAGTAACCCCTTCAGCTTCCGCTTGCCCGCGCGGCGGATGGCCGATGGGGTAATTGCGGGCGCGTCGAATGCTCTCCGTCGCTCCCTTAGGATGGCCATAGCCTCCTCGATCTGTTCCGCAGTTTGGAACTGGTCGAGCGAAAGGCTGGGGCCGTCCCTCAGGCACGGAATCGAGAGTCTCGCGTCGCCGCGGCTACCCTCTGCCGTAGGCTGGGGCTCGGACTGAACCGGAATAAGTCGTCCGACGGATCGGAGAGTGGATCTATTCGATGTGGTGGCAGACGTCATGAATCTGAAGGCTTTTCTTTGAAGAACAGTGAGTGTTTCTTCAAGTATATGCCCCGGAGAACAGTGAGTGTTCTTCGAGACGGTATGAATGAAAATGAAGGTTAAGATGCCCTTCTTCTAGCGCCAATTGTTGCTACCCAAAATATTATCCGGAGACAGATATTGCTGGAATGGATGGGCAGCAAACAAAGGACTTGAAAGATTTAAAGTCTTGGCGAATTGTCAAAAGGGGGGAAATTGTTGGGATAACAAATACCCTGTATCGAAATTGTTAGGATAAACAATCCCTGTATCGAATAGTGTTGATAAGAGGTTTTGACAATATGCCAATCCTCAATACAGTAAGGAAACTGTATGGAAAAGTTGAAGTGCCAACCTGTATCGAAGACCTGTCACAGATCCAGCATATAGTGGAACCTTTCAGTACAGCAAAGAAGTCTTATAAAGACTAAGTATGGAAGCTGTCTCGAATCAACAATACAGTGATCTTCCATACAGCTCTCAACAGGATAAAGAAGGAATCTTTAGTTCCTACTAGAAGTCAAGTCCCGTTGATATAGAAGTATTTAAATACTCAAAGATAAAGTATTTAAATACTGTAAGTCAACAGATCTTCAAATCCCGCAAAATCCGGATCGTGCTTTTCATCCCGTTGGAACGGAATCTTGCTCAACGGATTTATCTCAACGGATATATTTCAGAAGACTATATATATCTCATCAAGGCATTGAAGATCAGTTACCAAGTGACAAAGTTATTATTATATACATCAGAGCAAAACATATCTCAAGAAGCTTACTGCAACTCAGATCTAAGAGATATACAGTGCTAAAATCGTGAACAACACATCTTCAGCTAGAAGCTCAGAAAGTCAAAGTTGTTGTTCATATCTTGTTCTATCCTTTGAACAAACCCAGATCAGCCCTGTGTGGACTGAGTAATCGTTGCTACTCTACAACTGTGTGTGAAGGAATTGCATCGAAGAAGATGAAGCTTCAGAACTGTGTGTGAAGAAGCCAGTCAAGCATTAGCTCAAACCAATCTGTGTGAACGGTTGAAGCTAAGATCTTTATATCAATCTATGTGAACGATATATTGATTGTGTGTTGTTATAATTACGTAGTTGTGTACGCAGTAATTATAATAAACTTTTTACTCCTGTGTGGAGGACCAGTGGACGTAGAGGGGTTTACCTCGAACCACTTTAAATACTGTGTTATTTACCTTCTGCCTTACTTGTTTTATTTAACTGTGATTAATTAAGTATACACTGCACATCGAGTTGCTTTATCCACAGCAACTTACTGTATTTAAGACTTCCGCTATGCACTCAGATTTAAAATCAGTACAGCTTGTTGTTTAAACTACTTTCCAAGTTGTATCCAGTATACTTAGTGGCCAACAAGTGGTATCGGAGCGGTTGATTCTAAAAAGAATCAGTCGTATTTTTAACCGAATCAGATCCAAAATCACTTACTCTTTAAAATAGTCTTTTTCATTTCTGTATTCTCACATGGATACATCTATGATCAACAAAGTGTCTATGTTCTCTATTAACGAATTTGATGATTGGAGAATTAGGATGGAGGCTCATCTTGCAGCAATGCACGAAGAGATGATTTTTGTTATACATGATGGCCCCATCAAGATCATGAAGGTAAACACGGCCGCAAGGATTGAAGGCCAAGCCCATGCTGAGATGCTCGAGAAGGAACGCGAGCAATGGACCACAGATGAAAGAAAGCGAGCCAACCTCGACAATGTGGCTAAGAACGCGTTATTTGTCACTCTTGACAAAGGCACGTTCTCGAAGGTAAAGAGCTGTAAAACAACCAAGGAAATCTGGGATAAACTCAAGTTGGTTTGTGAGGGAACTGAGCTCTCAAAAGAAAACAAAATTTCAAAACTGACTCAGCAATTTGAATCTTTTGAAATGAAACCAACTGAGACACTTGAGGAACTTGACCTCAGATTCACTGGTATTGTTGGTGAACTTGAAGCTTTGGGCAAAATTTATACCCAAAAGGAGAAGAATTTAAAAATTTTCAGATCTCTCTTTGCCCGATGGGACATTAAGACCATAGCTATGCATGTGTCTTGCAATCTTAATGAAATATCTACTTTTGATCTCTTCTCTGACCTCAAAGCTTTTGAGTATGATATTGACAGAAGAGAGAAAGCTGAAGAATCTCCTTCAAAGGTTACAGCACTAGCCGCTGTATCGAATCGTCGACACAGCATGCCCAGCTCGTCGAAGCTTAGTCACAAGAATGCTGACAGTGACGACGACATCCTATCTCAAGATGAAATGGCGCTTCTCATGCACAAATTCAAAAAGTTCATCAAGCAGTCTGGAAAGACTCCCTACAGGCCCAAACTTGTCCACAAGGTAAGTACCGAAACCTCATCCAGTGATGCTAACCTGTGCTATAATTACAGGAAACCAGGACATTATGCAAATAAATGTCCTCATCCCAAAGTTCAAAGGTTGCCGGAGGCCGAGCAACAAGAGAGAGATGAAAGAAGACGTGCTTGGAAAAACAAGCTCAATGCCCTGATTAGAGAATCAGAAGCCTCCCCCACACCATCCAAATCAGAAGAATGTCTTCAGGTGGTCACTGAAAGTGATTCATCTGACGATGAGTTCGATGATAAAGCATATATGTGCTTTATGGTCAAGGACATTCCGGAAGGTCAAGATAGCGATGATGAGGTAAGCTCAACCTCAGCTATTCCATTAAATGCATATCATACTTTTGAAAACATGATGAATGAGTTTAAAAACATTCAAAAGGCCCATGAGACATTGAAAAATGAGAATATACAGTTCCAACTGTCTAACCTAGAGCTGAAAGATGAAAATGACTTGCTGAAAATAAATTATGAAAATATGTCTATCGATTGTGAAACCAGCAAAGTCGATTTTGAAAAACTCATGGAGAGCAATCATCAACTTGCTCATGAACTAAGTGAGATTAAAACTCACAACGAGAGCAAGACAAATGATTTGGTTCTACTTCAATCCAAAGTCAAAACTCTCGAAAAACGAGAAGATGAACTTGAGACTATTCTGAAATCGTTCGAGAAATCGTCCAAAAGAATGGAAGAAATTCTGAGCACTGGGCAACATGCTCATGATAAAAGTGGCTTAGGATACAGCTCATGTTCAAACAAAGGGAAAACTAGTACAGTGTTTGTCAAGAGTGTGGAACACATTCCTGTATCGAAAGAAACTTCGAGTCCTGTGAAGGAACCTGTTGCACAGCTAACAGAAAAGGCTATCATTCCGCCACCTCAATCATACTCCAGACAGTGGAATCACCAGCCATTCAGACCTGAAAGGCGCACTCAATAGCATGCTCCTTGAGCATATCAACGGCGTCAACAGCCGTTCAGAAGGAAGAATGTATCCAAATATCAAAGGCCCGCACGGCAGTACTATCAGTACAGCACGCCGAGGTATTGGATACAGGAGCCCCGTTATTCCTTGAGACAGCAGGTGCCCGCTCAGTATCAACAACAGCGTTGGGAATCCAACTGGAGACCCAGAAGGCAAGCTGTTAGGCCAAAGAAAATGGCTCTACCTCCAAGATGGCACTCGTACTGGACTAATAATAATAACCCTGAATTTTACATGCATAATAATTATCATAGTTATAGCGACTACGTTTATGCCCCATGTAGATATCGCAACACTGTACCGAATGTGACCTACAGTAAACCAATTGCTGTCAGGAAAATTTGGGTACCTAAAGGAACTAACACTCATGGACCCAACAATCAAAGGGGACCTAAATCTACTTAATCTCTTTGCATACAGGACATCCTAGATGAGGACACCTGGTACTTTGATAGTGGATGCTCTCGGCACATAACCGGAGATAAAAGCAAGCTATCAGATTTCGTAGAAGGTCGCGGTCCAAAAGTTCGTTTCGGTGATAAATCTAAAGGAAGAACAAGAGGAAAAGGAAACCTACTTGTCGGAAAATTCAAAGTCACCGATGTTGCATATGTTGAAGGCTTACAGTACAATCTACTTAGTATTAGCCAGTTCTGTGATAAATAGTTCTCGATGAAATTCTATATAGATCTCTGTAGAGTCAAGAACATCCAGACCAAAGAAGTTGTGCTTACAGGAAGCAGATCAGGTAACATGTATATTGCTGACTGGAAGCCTATGAGCTCCTCAATTCCATGCTTTGTTGCCAAAGGCACTGCAGATCTAAGATGGTTATGGCACAAGAGGATGTCTCACGTCAACTTCAAGATCAACAAGCTCTCAAGATAGGGAATGGTAAGAGGATTGTCAAACGTGTCATTCAAAAAGGACAGCGTCTGCGTACCATGTCAGAAAGGCAAGCAAATCAAGTCAACCCTGAAGAGAAAATCCTACCTTTCAACCCAAAGAGTGTTGGAGATGCTACATATGGATCTCTATGGTCCTGTAGACCCAGTAAGTTTGGGAGGTGAGAAATACTGTCTTGTTGTTGTTGATGATTACTCCAGGTATGCTTGGACAATTTTCCTAAGCAAGAAGAAAGAAACAACATCAAAGCTGCCCGAGCTCCTGAGAAAGCTTCAAAATGAAAAGGCATTGAGTATCGTGTCCATTCGTTCCGACAGAGGTACAGAATTTACTAACTACTTTATAGAGCAATACTATTCGGAAAATGGGATACATCACGAATACTCAGCTGCCCATACACCTCAACAAAATGGTGTTGCCGAGCGAAAGAATAGGACGCTGAAAGAAGCAACAAGGACAATGATTGCCGCAATCAAGTTGCCACAGCGTTTCTGGGGTGAACCAACCAATACAGCATGCTACACTCAAAACCACTGTATCGTCAACAAGCACCACAACAAAACAGCATATGAGGTATGGAACAACAAAACTCCGTTAGTTTCATATTTTCACATTTTTGGATGCAGGTGTTATGTGTTTAATAACGGGAAGGGTCAACTTAGAACTTTTGATGAGAAATCAGATGAAGGTATATTTGTAGGATACTCTTCCGTCAGCAAAGCTTACAGGATCTTTAATAAAAAGAAGCTGACGATCGAGGAATCAGTTCATGTAGTGTTCGACGAACCTCACCATGACCCTACAGGAATAGAAGATGTTACTCAGAACATCTAACATCTCTCTATCTTAGATCCTCCAACTCCCATAGAACCTGTTGTTGACCTAGAAATCAACCCCGCAGCTGTAAGAATCGACGTAGATGGAGCCGACGCTGTACAAGCTGAAGCTGTATCTATAGAAACTCTCGATACAGTACGGGACCCTGAATTATAACCCGACCGAAGATGGTTGAGAGATCACCCGCAAGAGCTGATCATTGGAAACATAGATGCTAGTGTTTCTACCCGTAGGAGAATACAGAGTACACAAGGAAATGTACTTTGTGCACAAGAAGAACTAGATACTGAGATATCACCATTCCCTGAATGGAAATCTCAATCTGAGCTTAGAAGACTCAACATGTGCACTATTGCTGTATTCTTAGCCCAGTCCGAACCTGTTTCGGCCATAGACGCTCTTAATAATTCTCATTGGATAACATCTATGGAAGAAGAGCTTAACGGTTTCGAAAGAAACAATGTATGGTATCTTGTACCCAGACCTATGCATCAATCGGTTATAGGAACCAAATGGGTATTTCGAAACAAGAAGGATCGAAATGGACTTATTATAAGGAATAAATTCAGACTAGTCGCACAAGGCTATAGACAGGAAGAAGGCATAGACTATGATGAAATGTTTGCCCCTGTAGCCAGACTAGAAGCCATTAGGATATTTTTAGCCTTTGCTGCCCATAAGAGCTTTATTGTATACCAAATGGACATAAATAGTGCATTCCTAAATGGAGACCTTGCCAAAGAAGTTTATGTTGAACAACCACCAGGGTTTGCCAACACAGACGGCATCGACCTAGTATACAGGCTGAGGAAGGCATTGTATGGACTTAAGCAAGCCCCTAGAGCCTGGTATGAGACCCTGTCCCAGTATCTAACCGACAATGGATTTGAGAAAGGTGCTTTGGACAAGACCTTATTCAAAATACAGGAAGGTGATGACCTTCTAATGGTGCAAATTTATGTAGATGATATAATTTTTGGTTCAACTAACCTTGCTTTGTGTCAAAGGTTCTCTCATCTCATGCAAAGTAAATTTGAAATGAGTATGATGGGAGAACTTAGTTATTTCCTAGGTTTGCAGGTAAAGCAGTTGCCTACAGGTATTTTCATCAACCAGGAAAAATACAGCAAGGAGCTTCTCAACAAATTTGGAATGAACACTTCCAAATCATCGCCAACCCCCATGAGCACTTCCGTGCAAATTAGTGCTGATGAAGCCGGAAAGCCGGTTAACCAATCACTCTACAGGAAGCTTATTGGCTCCCTCCTGTACCTAACGGCTAGTAGGCCCGATATCCAGTTTGCTGTAGGAGTGTGTGCGAGATATCAAGTAGCACCTAAGGAATCACACTTCAATACAGCTAAATGAATCCTGAAGTACATTAAAGGAATAGTTGATGTAGGACTGTGGTATCCTAAAGAAGGTGGATTCGATTTAGTTGGATACAGCGACTCGGATCTCGGAGGCTGCAAGCTAGATAGGAAGAGTACAAGTGGAACTTGTCACTTTCTTGGACCTAGACTTGTCTCTTGGTTCAGTAAGAAGCAATTGGCTAACTCACTTTCCACTACCGAATCGGAATACTATGCTTGGTAGTTCTTTGTATGCAGATCCTTTGGATGCAGCAACAGTTGTCAGATTATGGGATTGAAGCCAGAGAGACGCCAATCATGTGTGATAGCACGAGTGCAATTGCAATCACGCACAATCCTGTATTGCACTCGCGCACTAAGCATATCAACATGAAGCATCATTTCATAAGGAATCATGTCGAGAACAAGGATATTCGGCTCGAAAAAGTTCATACAGATATTCAGTTGGCCGACATCTTCACCAAGCCTCACGACACAGCAAGATTCAACATGCTTAGACAAGAATTGGGAATGCTACAGTCCGACTCCCTGTAAGTAATTTACTGCTTTTACTCAACAATTAAGGGAGAATGCTGTAAGACCCAAGAATACAGTATCCACCGTTAATTATCTGTACACTCAGAGCCTTCAATACAGCACTGTAGGGAACAAAGACATATGAATCATCCTACAGCTGACGTGTGTAATAATTAAGGGGGAATACAGTGTGACCCATGAATACAGCATTAATCCAAAAGTTGCTGTATGGAATTAAAACCTATATGTATCTTTTAAGGGGGAACGCTGTATCGTCGCGGATACAGCACATACTATAGGATTTCGATTCAGTATATATATTATAATATTTCATTTTAAAATAATTTTTGTCCACGTGCCCTATTTTCATGTCAAACGTCATTTACATTAAATGCCTTACACGACATCTGGACAACTGAATCTCAAAAGTCGCGATGTTTTCAAATTGTTTAATATTTTAAAACCGCTGTTTCAGGCATTTAGGGTAACAACAAATGTCAGAAGTGGGACCCGCTTATATTTTAATATTCCATGGATAAGTGTACCAGTTACACTCAGTTCATCGTGACCGTTCTTTCCAAAAACCGGCTCCCATCCCTTAAATCTGACCATTCGTACTCTGTAAACCCTACTTCGCCGCTCACTATAAAAGGACTGATACTGCCATTAGAGACTCTTTACGCTTTCTGCAAAAATTAAGAGCACTCAAGCAAATACAACCTACAAGTTTTTTTGGTGTTTTACTGCAAATTTCTCTTAATCTCTTTCATATTTGCTTGAGAATCACCAATGGCTGCTCAGACATCTTCTCCCACTCTCAAGAAATCCTCGAACATCATCGATGGACGGATATTCTCAAGATCTATCGTCATCGAGCGTATTCTCTCTGAAACCAATAACGTCGAACCAATGGAGTTCATCATCACCCGACTAAGTCAGCAAGGTCTCTACCGCCTTGGGAGTCAAACCGCCGAGAAATACGATGTTCACTTGGTTGAGGACTTTTACCTCAATGCCGTCGTTCGCTTTTTGTCGATGGCCCAGGGAGGACACGTTGCTGACATCACCGCTATCATTCAAGGAGTGGATATCTGCAACGATCGAGATCTTCTTCATAACATTTACAGGCTACCCGCTGATGGCCTGACCATGGAAGAACTTGAGACTTTTGGGTCTCAAGAGCTGATAACCAAGTACTATGGGTTGTTCACCGGCTCAGCTTCGGTTGACGTGGTTCACACCACCTATCACAAGAAGAATTTTTGTTTGCCATACGTGTACTTGCATGATTTTTGTTGCAGAATCATCGAAAATCGCACTGGTGCATTTGAAATGTGCACAAATCTGAGATTTAGGATGATGGTTGCGATTTTGACCTGTGAAAAGGTCAATTGGTGCCAGATTATTTTGAAGCGCTTGCCTGAAGAAGTATCCAAGCCTGCCACTCAAAATAAATCGTTTGGTTTAATTTTAAACCACATTTTGACGAAATGCGGACTTTCACAATCCGCAAATGCGAAGAAAAACAACTCCCAGATCTACTTAGGAGGCGTCAAGCCTTCGGCTTTTAACCAGAGCACTCTGGTTTGCAATCATCCATCCATCCGAAGTATGCCCGTGTCTGAAGATCCAAGGGACGTTTCATTGAAGTCCCAGAGTATGGAGTCTTCAAGGAAAAGAAAAAGATCTCACAGCAAGACACCCACTGCTGCTGAGAAGCCGAAAAGGAAGCTAAGGAGGCTTTCTAAAGCTAAATCCACCAAAGCCTCCGAGGAAGTTTCTACCGTGGTGCAACCCACTGAACAACTACCCCAGGGCCCAACCCATGTGGAGGTGCCCGCTACTGTATCGACAGTAGATCCTGAGCCTTTGGCGGCTAAGATGGATGATCGGACATCTGCCAACTTAGAAGACTCTAGCGAGTCGGCTGCCCCTTTGGAGCCAATAGATACCTCTCCTATGTGGGATTCCACACCTATACAGGATCCACCTTCCTTCAGGGCACCATCCCTTGTAAAGAATCCCTCTTCCCTACAGGATCCCACACCTGTAGAGGAACCCCTCGCTACAGCGGACTCAGACGTTGTACGCAGTCCCTCCCCGGACACCATTATCAACAAAACCCTTCTCTCTGTGCAGATTGATCATGCTTATGAAAGATTCCTTAAATGGAAAAGCTACCGGCTAGCTCCATATGACACCTTATACAACTGGAGCGACTGGAGCCATGAAGATAGATTTGTATTGGAAGTGACGGACTCGACAGAAGTTGAAGCCCTGATCCAATGGGACAATCTATTCTGCAAAGAATTGATTGAAAGCCATCTATTGCCAAAATTTGATGCCAGAAGAAAAGGAAAAGATAAGTCTGAGGACTCTCCCCAAGATCCAAAAGAAGACCATGACTCAGACGACGACGACGATGCCTTACAAGCAGGTCTGAGAATGAGTCGTGAGGAGGCTCAGGACAGAGATGTCTCCCAAACCAAGAATGACGAAGGGCCATCAAGCCGAAGTGAGCCCCCTTCGCCACAGCAAGAGAATATTCCTGACGATGAGGAATCAGTCCCTCAAGTCGAGGAAGAAGAAATCGTTTCGGAATAGGCACCCGAGCCTGCTGCTGCAGAAGAAGAAGAAGCTGAGAGACACCAGGAGGAATCAGTCCCTCCTATATCTATGTCTGCAGAAATCCCTTCGACACAGGAGGACGTTGCACCCCCTACTGTCGAACCCGAAAATGCTGCTCCCTCCCCATCAACCATGGAATCCGACGACGGTACTGTACCTAAGGATGTCCAACTCAATTCACGCCCTACCGTGAATCTGAGAAGGCTGAAAGGAGTCGAGGACTTCACCAAGCCGGATTCTCCCAGCACTGCTGCTAGGAAAAAGCGATTGCGTGCTCTTGGCCTTCAAACCGTCTTCATCCAGGATGCAGTTAATGCCCTGTATTCAGTGGAAAAAGCTCTGAATTGGATGCACACTTCTGCTATTGAAGAGATGACTGGATTACAACATGAAGTCTCTCATGTAGTCGGAGCCTTCACTGTTTTGCCAGAAGTCTTCAAACAAGCACTGAAGAATCTGCAAGAAAAACAAGAGAAACTCCTGAGAGAAGAGGCATCCAAAACTCGCATATCTGAGGCCAAGACCGCAGCAGCCATGATCGAAACCACTTCTCATCTTCGAGCCCACGACAAAGTATCAAGGATATGTCGCAGGTTCTCTCCACCCTTGTCGAGAGAATGACAAACATTGAGACGAAATAGGATGCTGCACCGGAGATCTTAGAACGTCTTGATGACGCCAAAAAGGGGGAAGAAGCAAGAGAAGCAGCGACGAGAACAAGACTTCAACACAAAAGGGAATTTAATGCTGCTCAAGACAGCATTACTGCCGAGCTGAATAAACTAGCCCCAACCGCACAAAGTTTCAGGATTTCAGGTTCCCGACCTGAGTTTCATGACCCCAATATCCTCTGGCAAAGCTTAATCCAAAGACCTTCTGAAACTCGTCTGCCAACCAACCGCCATCCAACTGCCGAAGAGGTGAAGCAATGGAGGAAAAATGAACTGATGAGATATTTTGTTAAACTCGTTAGGGAATCCCCTATCTTCAAAGGTTATAAGACATTAGCGGAGGCTGCAGACAAATTCACGAAGATGTTAGAATAAGGAAAGCTTCCTCTCCAGCAAGAGATGAAATCCAAGCATAGAAGAGGAGATCGGATCACCCATCCAGAAGACTGGATTCTTGCCTTTGACGGATCCTACGCAGGTAGAGCAATATACCTAGATCGAGGCAACGATTCCCTACAGCACTGGTGGCGTGGAACCGAGCATGATCTAGAGAAGAGGCCATGGAGACATTCTGATTATAGAAGCTGAAATCCGTGTAATTTTGTTTTGTTGTTTGTAATTTTTTCTTTCAAAACAGCAATCCTTGTACTCTATTTTTGAATATCAATAAAAATGTTTGCTTGTCTTGAAAGATTACAACTCGTAATCTACTGTGTTGATGTATGATTACATAACTTAAATTGTTGGGATAACAATCACAAGTATAGAAACTTGTTTGAAAATTAAGTTGTACGAACTTGTCTACGAACAGTTCATAATTCCAGTTGTATGCATCTAGAATACATTGTAAGATTGTGCCTGCGCGCCAATCATAAGCTTAAGTTGTAAAAACTCTTAGCTGTATCGAACTCGCCTGCGAGCAGTTCATAAATTAGTCTAAGTTACTGAAAGCCAGATCATTTGATAGAAGACCAAGAAATCTGCCAGAAGTCATCAAGAAAGTCATTCGCTTCATGAAGAAGGTTTTGGCATCATCAAGAAGGACTTGAAAGATTTAAAGTCTTGGCGAATTGTCAAAAAGGAGGAAATTGTTGGGATAACAAATACCCTGTATCAAAATTGTTGGGATAAACAATCCCTGTATCGAATAGTGTTGATAAGAGGTTTTGACAATATGCCAATCCTCAATACATTAAGGAAACTGTATCGAAAAGTTGAAGTGTCAACCTGTATCGAAGACCTGTCACAGATCCAACATATAGTGGAACCTTTCAGTACAGCAAAGAAGTCTTATAAAGACTAAGTATGGAAGCTGTCTCGAATCAACAATACAGTGATCTTACATACATCTCTCAACAGGACAAAGAAGGAATCTTTAGTTCATACTAGAAGTCAAGTCCCGTTGATATAGAAGTATTTAAATACTCAAAGATAAAGTATTTAAATACTGTAAGTCAACAGATCTTCAAATCCCGCAAAATTCGGATCGTGCTTTTCATCCCGTTGGAACGGAATATTGCTCAACGGATTTATCTCAACGGATATATTTCAGAAGAATATATATATCTCATCAAGGCGTTGAAGATCAGTTACCAAGTGACAAAGTTATTATTATATACATCAGAGCAAAAGATATCTCAAGAAGCTTATTGCAAATCAGATCTAAGAGATATACAGTGCTAAAATCGTGAACAACACATCTTCATCTAGAAGCTCAGAAAGTCAAAGCTGTTGTTCATATCCTGTTCTATCCTTTGAACAAACCCAAATCAGCCCTGTGTGGACTGAGTAATCGTTGATACTCCAGAACTATGTGTGAAGGAATTGCATCGAAGAAGACGAAGCTTCAGAACTGTGTGTGAAGAAGCCAGTCAAGCATTAGCTCAAACCAATCTGTGTGAACGGTTGAAGCTAAGATCTTTATATCAATCTGTGTGAACGATATATTGATTGTGTGTTGTTATAATTACGTAGTTGTGTGCGTAGTAATTATAATAAACTTTTTACTCCTGTGTGGAGGACCAGTGGACGTAGAGGGGTTTACCTCGAACCACTTTAAATACTGTGTTATTTACCTTATGCTTTACTTGTTTTATTTAACTGTGATTATTTAAGTATACACTACACATCGAGTTGCTATATCTACAACAACTTACTGTATTTAAGACTTCCGCTACGCACTCAGATTTAAAATCAGTACAGCTTGTTGTTTAAACTACTTTCCAAGCTGTATCTAGTATACTTAGTGGCCAACATTAACTTTCCTTGGGCATGTGATATTAGCCGACGGAGTTCAAGTAGACCCGAAGAAAGTCGAAGCAATCTTGGAATGGGAACCTCCTAATAACGTGAAAGAAGTCCGAAGTTTCTTAGGACTTGCTGGATATTATTGCCGTTTTGTAGAAGGATTCTCCAAAATTGCTCGTCCGCTTACTCAGCTATTGCAAAAGACTCAGAAATTCATGTGGAATAAGAAATGCCAGGCTAGTTTTGATGAATTTAAGAAAAGACTGACGACAGCGCCTATACTAGTGTTACCATACGGAACAGGTGGATTCATGGTATACAGCGATGCTTCAAATCAGGGTATAGGATGCGTGTTGATGCAAAAGGATAGGGTGATTGCCTATGCCTCTCGACAGTTGAAACCATACGAAGTAAATTACCCGACTCATGATTTGGAGTTAGTAGCTGTAGTCTTTGCCTTGAAGATTTGCCGATAATATTTGTACGGCACTCATTTTCAGATCTTCACAGATCATAAGAGCCTCAAGTATTTTTTCAGTCAGAAGGAATTAAACATGCGACAGAGAAGGTGGTTGGAATTGATCAAGGATTACGACCTGGAAATCCTCTATCATCCAGGAAAAGCGAACGTGGTAGCTGATGCACTGAGCCGCAAACCTTTTTCTCTTCGAGTGTTGGAAGCGCTTACGTCCCAAACCAGCATTCAACGAGAATTGATCCGCGAAGGGATTGAAGTATGGTCACAAGGAGTCCAAGGGCAACTGTATGTGATGGAACTAACTTCGTCGTAGGTCGAAGAAATCAAATCTAAGCAGTTGGATGATTCTCTGATTCTTCGATTATGTGACGAAGTAAACAAAGGTAAGGCCCTAGGATTCGTGATACAGGATGATGGAGTTCTGAGATTTCAGATTCGACTTTGCGTCCCCGATAATGATGTTTTGAGACAGACAATCTTGAAGGAAGCTCACAGCGCACCCTATTCTATTCACCCGGGCACCAGTAAGATGTATAAGGTCCTAAAACATAATTTCTGGTGGATAAATATGAAGAAGGACGTAGCGGAATATGTTTCGAAATGTTTAACCTGTCAGCAGGTTAAGATTGAACATCAGCGGTCTGCCGGGATATTAAAGCCACTTCCAATTCCTGAGTGGAAGTGGGAGGATATATCGATGGACTTCATCACCAATATTCCAAGGACCAAGATGGGAGTGAACATGATTTGGGTTATAGTTGATCGACTAACCAAGTCGGCTTATTTCCTGGGTATTAAAGACACTTGGGGACCCGAGAAGTTAGCACGAGTGTTTATTACGGAGATAATTCGATTGCATGGAATGCCGAAAACCATTATTTCGGATTGAGATGGTCGCTTCGTGTCGCATTTCTGGAAGGCAGTTCACAAGGCCTTGGGAACCGAGCTGAACATTAGCACGGCCTATCATCCTCAGACGGACGGTCAGTCCGAAAGGACTATATAGACAGTAGAGGATATGCTTAGAGCTTGTGCCTTAGATTGGTCAACCGATTGGGAGGTTCATTTGCCATTGATTGACAATAGTTGGCATGCTTCCATTAAGATGGCACCATTTCAAGCCTTGTACGGGAGAAGATGCAGATCACCCTTGTGTTGGGATGATTCTTCTGACTTAATCGGGACGAAACCAGAATTGATAGTTCGAACTCAAGAGAAGGTAGCTCTGATTCGTGAAAGGCTGTTGACTGCCCAGACTCGACAGAAGTCTTATGCTGATATGCGCCGTCGCCCATTGGAATTTGAGATTGGGGACCATGTACTATTGAAGGTTTCTCCTACCCGGGGAATTTTCCATTTTGGGAGGAAAGGGAAGCTGAGTCCGAGATATATCGGACCATTCGAGATCCTTGAAAGAGTTGAGGAGTTGGCGTACAGGTTGGCCTTACCGCCATCACTGAGTCACGTTCATAATGTATTCCACGTATCCCAATTGCGGAAATATATATCGGATCCCAGTCATATCATCGATTTTGGCGAGATTGCAGTGGCTAATGATGGTTCATTCGAAGAAAAGCCAATCAAGATACTCGAGAGTCGAGTCAAGCAATTGAGGAATAAATCGATCTCCTTGGTTAAAGTTCAGTGGTCTCGACATGGAGTAGAAGAAGCAACTTGGGAGACTGAAGATGATATGAAGTCGAGATACCCATAATTGTTTTCGTTTTAAGTTTCGGGCCGAAACTTCTTTTTTTAAAAGGGTAGTATGTAATGCCCGGATAATTATTGTGTATTTATCCTGTATTCGATCTTGTAAGATTCGACTTTTTGATGTTATTAATTGGAGTTTGGTTTCCCGTATTCATATCCTTACATTTTCGTATCTCCATCATTTTGTATGCATGGTTCTGCACGTGATAACGTACGCACGTTAGCTGTTGAGCTTAATGTACGTAAGCTCAGTCAACTCAAGATCCGACAAGGGTCGGCGGGTGGGGGCCAGTGAAGATTCGTGAGATGCTCCGCGTGAACCTGGACAGCTTTTCAGCTAAGCAAGTCAACGGACTTAACGTACGCTAAGGGAGATTTTTAACGTACGCTAAGGTCCTAGATATTACGTACGTAAAACCTGTATGCTAACGTACGTAAGCCAATGCCAGGAATAGGTCAGTGAGCTCTGGCCAGACGTTAATGTACGCTAATCTTCGAAGCATAGCGTACGCTAAGGTTGTTACGCACGTAGTGTGGTGTGTTTAGCGTACGTAACAGTTAGATTTCTATTTATAGACCTCAACCCCATTTCATTTCTCATCCTCACCTTGGCCGATTTCCGTGTTCTGGAGACTATCCCTCACCATTTATCCATCATATCTTCGTCCTAGCTTGATTTTGAAGATCATAGACCCTTGTGGTTTGGTGTTCAAGCCTACGGTGTTGAGTTTCTTCAAGTTCTTTGTTGTTCGTCACTATATTGAGGTATGTGATCCTTCACCAACTGGTTTAACATGTTCTTAGTGATGTTTTGGACCTGTTTTAAGTTCACCTAATCACTTATATTCGTGAGGAGTCTTACATCAGGGTTTTAGAAGATTAAATTCGGTGATACTTCGGTTCCTTTTGGTTTTGAACATGTTGAACAAACCTTATAGTGATTAGATTCTTGAATATAGCATCCTGAGATCATGAACCTAATTATAACAAGTTTTCCGAGGTTATCTAAGTTCTTAGGAATGGTATGATCGAGCATTTCATTGGAGAAATTAATGGATTGGGCTTAAGGTTAATTCCTAGAGGGAGATGATAATCAAAATGAACCTAGTGAATAAATCCTTATGATGATTCGTCGAGGTTTTCCGATATCTTGTTATTGAAGAACATGATTAGAATCCTTCTAAGATGAATTTCATTTCATATTGTATCATTCGACCGAAGAAATGTGTTTGAACTTGGATAGTATTCTATGAGATTGTTGCCCGGCCGAATAGCGCAGTTTCGGTTCAACCGAATGTAGTAGGGCAGAATAGTTCCATCTCCATAATAGAGTATAACATGCCTTGTGTTGATTTGTTTGATGATTAGAACGATTATATGGAACCGTTAGTCATACCGGTATTATTGTTCGATGAAGGTTTGGATTTCGGTGAGCTGATCGAGTGAGAATTCTCCGAGCGGATTGAAGCCTATTCGTAGTAGCAATCCTTATCGCCATTTCTGAGGCAAGTATCGTATTTTGAAACTTATGAATATTGGAATTTTGATCATGTATATGGTTTATTCATGTTATCGAACATGAGGTTAGTTCCTTTGAACTGTCATGATATTCATCGTTGATTTCTTAAATGTTCATGTTGATGGACATATCAATTTGTATATGTATATGCATGATTCGTATTCGTGTATGTTGTGAAGATACGAAGGGATCGAGTGATCTATGTTGAGGGTGCTGGATCGAATGTCCACCATTCGTTGGTCCGACGGGATCATCATGGGGATCTATGCTGAGGGTGCTGGATCGTTGGATGGGTTTTCCACCATGCGTTGGTCCGACGGGATCATCATGGGGATCTATACTGAGGGAGCTGAATCGTTGGATTGCCCTGTGTTGTGTTGATGGAATCACGTGGATTCGCATCATTGGATTCCGGTGGCGGAAGTCCGTTTTATGTAATTTATGATGCATTGTTGTTGCATACCCGATTTATGTATTATGATACTTGTACTAGCATCGTTTTGCTAACCCCTTCGGGGGTGGACATTTGTTTTGATGTTTAGGTAGCCGAGGAGCGGGGAAGCAACCACAGTACCGACATGACGATGAAGTGGCTCAGTGATGTAAATTGACGTTGTCTTATTTTTCGGTTATTTTTCAGTACTCGAGTACGCGTATCTTGTTGGTATTTGGAATGTTTGTATTAAAGGACTCAGTGGAATTGTTGAACTGGTTTTGGAATTATAATCTTGATGGTACTTTGGTATTATTATTTTCCGTATTTCTCAAATTAGTCTTGTAAATTCTTAAATAAAGGATTTACGGCGCTGTAATTATTCCGAGTATATCGGGGTGTTACATCGGCACTTTTACTTACCGACGAATGCCATTTGGTTTGTGCAATGCACCTGCTACTTTTCAGCGGTGTATGATGAGCATTTTCTCTGACATGGTTGAGCGGTTTTTAGAAATTTTTATGGATGATTCTGTATTCGGGTCTAGCTTTAATGAATGTTTACACCACTTAACCCAAGTGTTGGTTAGGTGTAAGGAGAAGAATCTTGTCCTAAATTGGAAAAAATGTCAATTTATGGTTAAAAAAGGAATTGTCTTAGGACATGTGATTTTTGAAAAAGGAATTGAGGTGGACAAATCTAAAGTTGACTTAATATCCAGTCTTCCACCCCCACGAACGATTAAAGAAATTCGGTCATTCTTATGCCATGCTGGTTTTTACTGTCGATTCATCAAAGATTTTAGCAAAATCTCAAGGCCATTATGTAATTTACTTTCAAAAGACACATCTTTCATATTTGATGATCATTGTCTAAAAGCTTTTAAGACACTCAAATATATGTTGAGCTCTGCACCTATCATCAAATCTCCAAACTCGAATCTTCCTTTTGAAATAATGTGTGATGCATCCGACTATGCCGTCGGTGTAGTATTGGGTCAAAGAGAAAATAAATTACCAACAGTAATATATTATGCAAGTAGAACTCTAAATGATGCCCAATTAAATTACTCTACAACTGAAAAAGAATTGCTTGCAGTTGTTTTTGCCTTAGACAAATTTCGACCTTACTTGATTGGTATGAAAGTCATAATTTACGCCGTTCATGCTGCATTAAAATATCTTCTTTCTAAGAAAGATGCTAAACCTCGCTTGATCCGTTGGATTCTATTGTTACAAGAGTTTGACTTAAAATTCGAGATTAAAAAGGTTCTAAAAATGTTGTTGTTGATCATTTGTCTAGGCTAATCATGAATTTTACTGATAAAGAACATTCCATTAATGAAACTTTCCCTGATGAACAACTCATGTCTGTTTTTCACATATCTTGGTATGCAGACATTGTCAATTACCTTGTCACTGTTAACATGTCATCTCATTGGAATAACCAAGATAAAACAAAAATTTTAAATGAAGTAAAAAGATTCTTTTGGGATAATCCATATTTGTTCAAATATTATTCTGATCAAATCATTAGGAGATGTGTTCCTGAATATGAACAACAAAATATCATTGCCTTTTGTCATGATCATGCATGTGGAGGTCATTTTAGTTCAAAGAAAACAACTGATAAAATTATGCAATGTGGTTTTTATTGGCCAACACTTTTCAAAGATACACATTCATATTGCAGCACATGTGATAGATGTCAAAGATTAGGTCAAATTTCTAAAAGAAATATGATGCCTTTAAACCCAATTTTAATTATTGAAATATTTGATGTCTGGGGCATAGATTTTATGGGACCTTTTTCAATTTCTTTTGGCAATCTTTACATCCTTGTGGCCGTCGATTATGTTTCAAAATGGGTAGAAGCAATTGCTTGCAAAACAAATGACCACAAAGTCGTGGTAAATTTTTTAAAAGAAAATATTTTTTCCAGATTTGGAACACCACGAGCAATTATAAGTGATGGAGGAAAATATTTTTGTAATAAATTTTTTAATCATTTATTAAAAAATATGGTGTTACACATAAAATTGCTACTCCTTAGCACCCTCAAACAAGTGGACAAGTTGAAATTTTAAACAGAGAAATCAAACATATTCTTGAAAAAGACTGTTAATCCTACAAGGAAAGATTGGTCTTTGAGATTGAATGATGCATTGTGGGCTTACCATACTACTTTTAAAACTTTTATCGGAATGTCTCCATTTAGGCTTGTTTTTGGAAAACCATGTCATTTGCCTGTTGAATTAGAACATAGAGCATATTGGGCCATAAAATGATTAAATTTTTCATTAAACTTAGCTAGAATTCATAGAAAACTTCAACTAAATAAATTGGAAGTAATCAGAAATGATGCTTACGATTGTGCAAGGAAATATAAGGAAAAATGAAATTTTTTCATGATAAACATATCTTGAGAAAAACTTTTTTTTCCTGGTCAAAAAGTCCTCCTTTTTAACTCTCGGTTGTTATTATTTCCAGGCAAATTGCGTTCACGATGGTCTGGTCCATTTATTATTCGTACGCTCTATCCTCACGGAGCTATAGAAATTGAAAATCCAAAAAATGATAATGTTTTTAAAGTGAGTGGTCAACGGTTAAAACCATATTTGGAATTAAAATCTTTTGAGGTAGAAGAGGTTCTTCTTAAGGATCCCGATATTGTAGATTAATACTCCATTGTGTTTGTCTGGTCAAGTGGCGGATAACGATACTCCGTGGCTAGTAAAGTCGGATTTTTCAGTTTCCCACAACAACTGATTTTGTAGATATTTTTTATTTTTTTTATTTTTAATTATGGAACAAACTTTGAAAACAATTGAAAAAAGACTTCTCTTTCTTAGCAAAAAAGTCATTTTGAAAGTTTACCAAATCAGACTGGAAAGGATGAGGTTGCTTATGAATAACGGCATACCTTTTGAAATACGATTCATTATTGAAGCCAAAGTGAGAATAGCAGGTGAATTCACGGAAACACCAACTAGATTTTTAACAGGGCTTGGAAAAAGTTCATATGCCAAGAAACGACGAGCAAAGAAAATGGCCATTTGCTACAAATGTGCTAGGTGGAACTGTGATTCAAGATGTCGATCTTTAGGAATTCCTTCCACAAACAGAGAAGATAAAATTCAGTTCATCAAGGATGGTCTGAATAAGGAGAATTTAGATGATATCGAAATTTCTCTTGACACACATCCTAGTGGACTCGTACATTATGGGATTCGATGTTTGTGGAATAAATTCAAACCAGAATATGAACAACGTTTTGGGAATCTGACGTTAAAAGACCCTATTTGCCAATTTGTAAGAAAATTGGATGAGAAGCTTCTCCCCGACTCATAGAAGGCGTTTAAGCCATTTTTGAACGTAAAATCAGAGGAAGATGTGAGCCACAATCACAACTACTGTACATACACGTGAGTATCTTTACATTTTGTCGTTTTTTAGATTTTCTGAATAAAAAATGTGATACGCAATAAATAAATTCATTATTCTATTGAGTAGTTGAAGCGCAATTAACGCGGTCACAAATTTAATAAATCTTTTTACTTTATTTTGCATCTATAAATAAATATTACATTTGTTTCTTTTCTGCATCCCTGAAACTTGTATTCTTTTCATTTTCTCTCTAAAATAATTTTCATTTTCAAAAAAAATGAAATCATCATCTTCCACAAAAAGATTTAACTCTATCTGCATTTTTGGTGGAGCTAGTCATGGGAAAGAGGCTTGCTTTACTGAAGCAGCCAACAACTTGGGTCGTACATTAGGAGAAAAATGCATTCATGTAGTTTACGGAGGAGGAAATCTAGGATTAATGGGACGTGCTGCTGCTTCTGCCTATATGGAAGGAGTAAAAGTGTTGGGAATCATTCCAAAACCTCTGGCTGAAAGTAAAATCACCGGAGCAACCATTGGAGATGAGTTCAGAGCTGTGAATATGCAAGACCGCATAACTCACATGACAAATAATGATGATGCCTTTATCACCCTTCCCGGTGGTTTTGGCACTCTTGAAGAACTTTTTCATGTGGTTACCAGAGCCCAGCTAAATGTTCATACGAAACAAATAGGTCTGCTAAATGTCAATGGTTTCTTCGATGGTTTACTATCTTTCATCAACTACTCTTCTGAAAAAGGTTTTATTTCTAAGCGTGCTAAATGAATCATAGTTGTTGCAACAACACCAGAAGAGCTGATCAAAAAAATTATTGCATTTGTTCCTGAACCAGACCCAGCTCTAGCTAATATTGTTTGGATGGAAGATTTCACTGTGCGGAAATGCAAAATTGATACATTCCTTTCCCTCTGATATCCCACTTCATTCCTCTTGTTGTTTTTAGTTTTTAGCGGGTGTAAAAATCGTGAAAATGATGGCAGCTTAAGGAGTTTCTTTTCGATCTCTTGACGCGCATCCATTCACGATTTATGTATTGTTATTTCTATTACTGTACTTTTTTTTTGTTTTAATAAAAGCATTGATGGCAGCGTAAGGCGACTCTTCGGACTCTCTTGAAGCGCATCTAGGTTGTTTGTGTTATACTTCTGGGTGTATATATACTTCACAGTACGCCCAATCTGGAAATGTGTCAGTGCACATGTCCACCCCGTATACGGAATCCAGGATATACGTGGGACAACGTACCTAATTAGCCTCATGAACTACGTCTCATGTGCACAGTCTAATATGGAAACATCCACGCATGACTATATATGTGACTGGCTAAAAATCCTACACAATAACCAATGGTAACGCAGATATGATTTCGGATATGTCACGATGCAACATGACAACGAATTCAATAAATCACATATCCGATTAAGGATCAAGAAGCTCACCGAAATGACAATAAGGATCAATGATATCAACAGTTCAAAGTGACGAATTTGGGAATGAAATACCACGATGAAAAACGTAACATCATCAAGAACGATATCAAGTCACTGATCATAATTTATAAGTGTTTCATATACACGAAATGCATAACCATCATAAGAATCCAAACATCATTATAACCGAGCAAGATAACTTGCCTCAATATGGAGATGAGAATAATCCTTCCTTGTCGAATGAACGAATGAACAGCCCACAACTTAATATCGGTTACTCGAACAATCAACCTTGTAAGGGATACAATCCATTCAATAACACGTCCTCATAACTATAGATATCTAGTTCAACGAATCGATATCCTAAATTCAATTCGCTTAGTTCAACTATCTTTGTATCATAATTCCATTTCAAGGATTCATACTAGCTTCAATTTATACTCATTATCGGTTATCATTCAAGGTGTTCTCGGTTATTCGTATGGTTCAAACGGATGAGAATTTATCAAGAACAATCATCAAGGAGAACTTTGCTAAAATTGATATGCCGATAGAATTTCTTATAAATAACATAGATATAATCTAAACAACTACGTTCCACAAATCATTGATCAAAACAAAGTTTACTCAGCGATTATCATTGTTCAACGAATCGTGGGTTTGTAAAATTATTACTATGTTCATCGGTTAGGAGTTCACCTAGTTAGATTAACGATATAGTCGAGTTATTCCTCACAAGATCATCACGAAATCATCATTAAGGTGAATTAAACATCTCTGAAACTTTGTTGATATAATTCAAGATTCAACCAAATACAATGAAGAACCTAAGTTCATCTAGTTCAAAAATCTCCCTAAGCATGATAGTTTGATTCAATATAATGATAACAATTCTACAAATCAACCTATCTAAAATGAAACTAAGGATTATTATTGTCCTAGTGATGCAAATAGCCTAGCAAGAAGAGTGTGGTTTAACTAAACATGATCATCACCATTAAAACACCAAGAACACATCATTACAAAACCCTTAATCACCATATTCATCATTAAGTTGTTAAAAGCTTAACTACAAACATATTTTGCTTGATTAATTCAACATTAGGTGAAGTATACTTTATCACTAGCATTATAACAACGAATTTATAGAATGAAATCGTATAACATACCTTCATAAATGAAGAACAATACATCAAAACCACAAGAATACACTCTAAGCTTCAAGAATGACTCTAAACTTCCAATCGACATGCTCCAAATCAAGATGCAAGGCTCAAACACAAGTTGGGAGAAGGTATAATTTACCTAGGGAGGCAGGGGGATGTTTATAGGGAAGAAAAATCGGAGTTGAACGTGCAAAATGAAAGACACAAGTTGTCTTTTTATAACTGCACAGTTCGCTACGTACGTTATACACAAGAGGATAACGTACGTTAGTAACTTTACGTACGCTACACCAAAAGTGTTACGTACGTAAGCTAGTTCCAGAGGCTACTGGACTATAATATGAACATCATTACGTACGTTATGGCTTGGAGCTTTACTTACGTAATGTAGGTCAACCAGGCTGCTACAAAAAGGTCAGATATTCGAATCACGCCCGACCCCACATGCCGAAAGTTGAGATCGGATAAGACTACAAGAATTACGTACGTCATCAGCGCTTCCTTACATACATAAAACCAACAAGATAGCGTATGCTATGTTAAGGGGTTAGCGTACGTTCAACACAGAAATATTAGTCCAAAAATGCACTTATCTATACAACGTCAAGAAATCAATCATAGTGCGAATGATAGTTATATTCAAGTCTATTATGATAGATTCCAACATTAATAAATATTAAACAAATGCAGCATGACTACAACAGTATTGAATTATCCGAATAATACAACAGTAGGTAATAATTTCCGACGGATATTACATACTCCCCCCTTAAAAGGAGTTTCTGTTAGCTGTACTCTTAATGATATTCTGTAAGTGTGACCATGGTGGTGAATTTGACAAGCACGCATTCCACAAATTATTTGCTGATAATGGCATCCAATTTAGGTTCTCATGCCCACGCACTTCTCAACAAAATGGGAAATCAGAAAGAATGATTCGTACTATAGATAACATTATTCGAACATTATTGTTTCAAGCTCACCAACCACCCAATTATTGGACTGAAGCCCTTAATATGGCCATTCACCTATTAAATATATTACCTTCACGTGCCATTGACAATGAAATTCCATTTACCCGTCTCTTTGGAAGCAAACCTGATTATAGCCTCCTATGTGTTTTCGGTTGTGTTTGTTATCCTCACCTTGATACCGAAAACAAACTACTAGCCCGTGATACACCTTCCATATTTTTGGGACATCCATCTAATCACCGTGGTTACCGTTGCCTTGACCTAAACACAAACAAAATTATCATTTCCCGCCATGTTACATTTGATGAAACAGTTTTTCCTTTTGGCTCCATGACACCAAATGTAAGTCCCTCATATGATTTTCTGGATGACTCGTCCAATGTCATCTCCACTATAATTAAACTGTCACCCAGATCCAATGATTTACCTAACCCAAACATCACCAATGAACCAAATACCACTCACAACATCACAAATGAACCAAGTACCCCTGCAAACAATTCATCTTCACCAATTCACACTCAAACCACCTCACCTCCAACCAATGAATCGACTAATAGCCAAATTAGTCACATACCCACCCCCATTTCCGTTTCCCAAGATCAACTACCTACATTCATTTCCCATGAACCACCACCTACAAATGTTAACCCAAACTCGGTTTCGACTCATCACATGTTCACATGTTCTCGGGATGGTACTACTCGTCCCACTCAGCGGTTAAATCTTCATGTGTCAACCATCTCCCCATTACCAAAAACATATAATGCTGCGTTTATCGATCCCAATTGGCGAAATGATATGTCTGATGAGCACAGTGCACTTATTAAGAACAAAACTTGGACTTTGGTACCTCGGCCTACGAATGCCAACATTCTTCGTTGTATGTGGTTATTTCGCCACAAGTTTTTCACTGATAGTACTCTTAGTCGCTACAAAGCTCGCCTTGTCGCTAATGGTAGCACCCAGATTGAGGGTATAGATGTGGATGAGACTTTTAGCCCGGTGGTTAAACCGGGCACTATTCGGACGGTGCTTAGCTTGGCTCTTTCTCGACATTGGCCGGTTCATCAGCTTGATGTCAAGAATGCCTTTTTACATAGTGATTTGACTGAGACCGTTTACATGCACCAGCCTCCTGGGTTTCGGGATCCAGAACATCCTGATTATGTCTGATTACTCCAGAGATCTCTTTACGGTCTCAAGCAGGCTCCTCGGGCTTGGTTTCAGCGGTTTGCTGCTTATGTCCTTCGGGTTGGATTCACTCATAGTCGCTGTGACACATCTTTATTTATTTATCACCAGGGGGCTGATACTGCTTATTTGTTACTGTATGTTGATGACATTGTCCTAACTGCTTCTTCTGAGTCTTTGTTACAGCGCATTATTGCCTCTTTGCATCAGGAGTTCTCTATGACAGATTTGGGATCTCTAACTTATTTTCTGGGCATATCGGTTACACGTGACTCTACAGGGATGTTTTTGTCTCAGCATAAGTATGCTACTGAGAGCGTGCTCACATGATTGTTTGTAATCCCAGTAGGACTCCTATTGATACTGAGTCTAAACTGGGTGATGGTGGTGATTTGGTGTCCGATCCAACTTTATATCGGAGTCTTGCGGGTTCTCTCCAATGTCTTACATTTACTAGACCTGATATTTCTTATGCAGTTCAGCAGGTTTGTCTTCATATGCATGATCCTCGTGAGCCTCATTTCTCAGCTCTTAAACGGATCTTGCGGTATGTCCGGGGTACTTTAAAATATGGCTTACAGTTGTTTTCATCTTCCACCTCCTCATTGGTTGCTTATTCGGATGCTGATTGGGCTGGATGCCCCACTACTCGGAGGTCCACTTCCGGTTACTGTGTTTTTCTTGGAAACAACCTACTTTCTTGGTCCTCTAAGCGGCAACCAACTCTCTCTCGATCTAGTGCCGAGGCTGAGTATCATGGTGTTGCCAATGCTGTTGCTGAAACTTGCTGGTTACGGAATCTTCTCCGTGAGCTGCATACACCGTTATCTTCTGCTACACTTGTTTACTGTGACAATGTTAGTGCAGTCTATTTATCTTCTAATCCGGTTCAGCATCAACGCACGAAGCATATAGAGATTGACATTCACTTTGTTCGAGATCTAGTAGCCGCTGGTCAGGTTCGAGTTCTGCACGTCCCTTCTCGTTATCAGTATGCTGACATTTTTACTAAAGGTCTACCATCTGCCTTATTTGAGGAGTTTCGTTCCAGCTTGAGCGTTCGCTGCCCTCCCGCTCAAACTGCGGGGGAGTGTTAGCTGTACTCTTAATGATAAAGATTTAGTCTTATCAGTTAGTTATTAATTGATTGTAATTGATATTATCCTCTTGTCTATTAGCTGTAGATTAGCATGCTTTTGGTATTTTCCTAAAATACAAATGTAAAGTTGGGATATATATCCCCTATATTGTAATCGTCTTTGAACACAGAAAAGACAACAACATTTGTGAATACTCTCAGTTTCGTCCCTGAAACTAAGAGGTAAATAATTCGGGATACCTCTCTTGCATGCTGCTCTCCATCTCCCACGTGGCCTCCTCGACTCCGTGTTGTGACCACTGAACTTTCAGTAGGGGAATCGTCTTGTTCCGCAATTATTTGATCCTCCTCTCAAGTATCCGTACGGGGCGCTCTTCGTACGAATGATCTTCCGCTATGTCGATCTCATCGAACTGAAGTATATGACTCGAATCAGCAACATATTTCCTTAACTAGGAGACATGGAACACGTTATGAATCCGGCTCAGAGCTGATGGCAACGCCAGGCGATAGGCTAGATCGTCTACTCGTTCCAAAACCTCAAACGGCCCGATATACCTCGGAATCAGCTTGCCTCTCTTCCCAAAACGAAAAACACCTCGAGTAGGGAACACCTTCATTAGAACATGGTCGCCGACCTCGAACTCAAGTGGTCGTCGGAGGTTGTCTGTGTAAGACTTCTGTCAGCTTTGAGCCGTCAACAAACGACTCCTAATCAGAGGGATCTTCTCACGAGCCGCTAGCAACATATCAAGTTCCGTACCCAAGGATTCAGATGGATCGTCCCAACATAAGGGAGATCTACAACGATGGCCATACAACGCTTCATAAGGTGCCATCTGAATCGAAGCGTGCCAGCTATTATTATAAGTGAATTCCACTAAAGGTAGTTGGACCTCCCAATCATCCTTCCAATCAAGAGCACATTTCCTTAACATATCCTCTAGAGTCTGGATAGTCCTCTCAGTCTGACCATCCATCTGTGGATGAAATGCTGTGCTAAAGTTCAATTGCGTACCCATCACACGATGAACTGCTTTCCAAAAGTGTGACACGAATTGTCCGTCACGATCCGATACAATACTCTTGGGGTTACCATGTAACCTTACAATCTCTTTGATAAACAGCTGGGCCAACCTCTCGGGTCCCCATGTGTCTTTAATCTCCAGAAAGTGGGCTGATTTGGTAAGACAATCCACAATCACCCAAATCGTATTCATCCCTCGTCGACTCGTCGGCAAGCTAGTGATAAAATCTATCGATATGTCCTCCCATTTTCACTCGGGAATCGGGAGCGGTTTCAGCATTTCTGCGGGTCTCTGATACTCAATCTTAACTTGTTGACAGGTTAAACACCTCGAAACGAACTCTGCAACTTCACATTTCATACCCCCCACCAATAGTATTGTTTCAAATCCTTATACATTTTGCTAGACCCCGGGTGAATGGAGTACGGGGTAGCATGAGCTTCTCTCAGGATAGAGTTCCTCAATTCGTCGCTTGCGGGTACACAAACTCGATTCCTGAAGCGTATCAATCCGTCCTCGTGGATCACAAATCCAGGGGCTATCCCCTGAGTTACTTCATCCCGAACTCGAGATAAGAATGGGTCCGTAACCTGCTTCGATCTAATTATATCCTTAAGGGACGATGAAATCTCAAGTGTGCAGAGTTGTCCCTGAATACGCTGTAACCAGACTTCAATTTCTGGCCTCACCAACTCTAACTGCAATTCTCTCTGAACTGTCAAGCGGCAAGCATCTGCTCCTGTACTGTTTTACGACTCAAAGCGTCGGCAACTACATTGATTTGCCCGGATGATAAAGGATCTCGATATCATAATCTTTGATGAGTTCTAGCCACCTTCTCTGCCTCATGTTTAACTCCTTCTGAGTAAAAATGTACTTCAAGCTCTTGTGATCGGTAAAAATCTGACAGGTAACTCCATACAGATAGTGACGCCAGATTTTTAAAGCAAATACCACGGCAGCAAGTTCCAAATCATGGGTGGGGTAGTTGACCTCGTAAGGTCGTAGCTATCTTGATGCATAGGAGATCACCTTCCCGTTCTGCATTAGTACACATCCAAGGCCCTGTTTAGACGCGTCACTATACACCACGAATCCTTCTGTTCCTTTCGGAAGAACCAAAATAGGTGCCGAAATCAATCGACTCTTGAGTTCATCAAAACTCCGTTGACATGCCTCTGACCATAAATACTTCTTATCATTCCTCAACAGATTAGTCATCGATTGGGCAATCTTGGAAAAACCTTCCACGAACCATCGGTAATAACCTGCTAGTCCTAAGAAACTGCGTACTTCCTTCACGTTCTTTGGTGGTAGCCAGTCTCGGATAGCTTCTGTCTTCTGTGGGTCTACTCGCACCCCATCAGCTGATATCACATGTCCGAGAAAGATACTTCACGCATCCAGAACTCATATTTAGAAAATTTCCCATAAAGTTGCTCCCGCCTCAAAGCATCGAGGACCTGATGGAGATGACGCTCATGTTCTTCACGGTCACGAGAGTAAATCAGAATGTCATCGATAAAAACGACTACAAAGCGATCTAGATAATTAATAAAGACCCGATTCATCAACTCCATGAATACTGCCGGTGCATTAGTCAGTCCAAAGGGCATCACTACGAACTCATAATGCCCATAGCGAGTACGAAAAGCGGTCTTCTAAATGTCAGACTCACGAATCCTCAGCTAATGGTAACCAGACCTCAAGTTGATCTTAGAAAACACAGCAGCCCCCTGAAGCTGATCCAATAAATCATCAATACGCGGCAATGAATATTTGTTCTTAATGGTTACCCTGTTCAGCTCACGATAATCAATACACAGACGTAGGGATCTATCTTTCTTCCGTACAAATAGCACTGGTGCTCCCCAAGGGGACGCACTAGGTCGAATATAGCCCTTCTCTGTCAAATCCTCAAGCTGGCTCTTCAACTCCTGCATCTCAGTCGAAGCCATACGATACAGTGTTTTAGAAAGCGGGGACGTACCTGGCTCTAATTCAATATTGAACTCTACATCACGATGTGGAGGTAATCCTGGAAACTCATCTAGAAATACGTCTGGGTAGTCTCGGACTACCGGAATATCGGCCAATTCGACTGGTCGATCTGTTGTTTTGGTCATGAAACACCAATAGCCAATACACCCCTGATTAAGCAGTTTCACTGCTTTCATATCGCTGATGACTCTCCCGGAACGGCTGTGATTGTCACCTTGAAAAGTACACTCAACACCATCGTCAGATGTGATGGTCACTGTTCGCTTGCGGACACTAAGTATGGCATCATGACGATCCATCCAATAGATACCCAAGATCACGTCTTCTTTAGGTAAATCGACCACAATTAAATTCGACAACCACTCACGGTCGTTCATGCGAATCGGACAGTTCTGTACTTCACGATTCCCAACAATTCTTCTACCATCGGGTAGACCAATTATATAAGGTTCACAATTGGTAACGTGATCTAATTGCAAACGACTCAAACAAGAAGCAGATAAAAAGGAGTGTGAAGCACAGTATCAAAAAGAACTCAGACAAGCTGAGATCGGATCTCGAGAGTACCTACAATCATGCTGGCTTTGGGATCGTCGGCCTTCTTCATCTCGTAAACTCTGGGTTTTGCAGCCCCAGTACCAGATGTACCAGCTTGATTTCCAGGGCCCATCCCTCTGTTTGCCCCGGTAGTCTGATAAGAAGCGGACGGAGGTACACGGTCCTGGACGGAGGACTGAACTGGAGCATGAGGTGCTGCTGGAGTACGTCCTAGTCCACTCCTACAATAACGAGCACGATGTCCATTCTTCCCACAAGTATGGCATGTAACGGCCGGCCTTGGGCATTTAGAATTGATGTGCCCCCTGTCTCCACAGTTATAGCACACCACATATAGGTTGACCGCTCGAGGTTGCGATCCGGTTGGCTTCGATGCCATGGGTGGCCGTTCAGAAGGAGTTGGCACTGGTTGGGGTCTCTTGAATGTTCCCCGGTTGCTGTCAGTCTGATTCTGGTTCCTGAATTTCTTGTTGTTGGACTGCAGTTGTTTCTTGGAAATTTCTTTCGCGGTCAGTTCATACTCCAGAGCTTTCTCGATGAACTCCGGTAGGGTCGTACAGTGGTGATTCAGCAGTTGAATTCTCATTCAGGGTTTAAGCCTCTTGAAAAAATATTTGATTTTATCGGCCTCCGTTCGGGCAATCGTCGAGGCAAAAGGAAGAAGTGCCGGGAATTTCTCGGCAACATATAGTACATCATCATCTTTGGACGGGTATCGATTCAGTAATTCTGACAGTTTGGCCTCGCGGAGAGGACCCGGATAGTAACGGTCTAGCATGAGATTTTTAAATTCCTCCCAAGTACATACGCCATCAGCTGGCCTCACCAAAAGCCACCAGGTGTGGGCGCCCTTGCCAAGGTAGTAAGCTGCTACGGAGACGTGATTCTCTGCTGGACAGTCTACCATATCGAATAATTTCTCGAAGTGTTCAATCCAATGCACGATATCAGCAGGCTTAGAGGAGCCTTCAAAAGTCGGGGGTCGCTGGCGAGAGATGTCACTGATGATCCGACTCACTGGTCCGCCATGTACAGGAGGTGGTCCCTGTTGCTGGTTGGTATTAGCTCTCTGTATAACTTCCATTAACTGACCCATCTGGGTTATCTGAGCCATCATGCCCTGCATCACAGCGTAAGGATCGACATGCGCATCCTCGCGTCCAGTGTGGTGCGATTGGTCCCTAGAAGGCGAATCACTGCCTGTGGAACTATGCTCTGCATTCGCACGCCTGTTGGCTCCTGGTATCGGGATTCGGCCCCTTCCACGACCTCGTCTCCCTCTGCCACGGCCTATCAGGTTTCTTTCCATACTGAAAGAATCAATTCATAATGATAACCATAAGTACAGTTCATGATACCAGTCAAAATCCATGCTAAGTTAATAGCAACAAGGAATTACATATTCAAGAAAACAGTTCATAATGAATTATTGACACTACGGGTGTTACACCGAATATCATATCGACGTTGAGCCGAAAATTTTTAATCATATAATCAATCCAGAATTTACTCCGAATTATCAATCAGATAAATCTTGTCACAAATCCTCAAAATATCAAGATAAACAAAGAGATCCATTCCGATATCAATATCATGCCAGTAATTAAATCATGGCTCATAAAGTACGTACCGCATTTGGCTCATAGGATCAGGCGCTTGCACAGGTCACACGTGACACGAAGGTCTCTTGATACTAGTTCAACACACAATGACTCAAAAAATCGACTCTCTGATACCATCTTCTGTAACACCCCAAAAAGGCGGCCATTACAGTGTCGTGGACCCCACACTGGGACCCACCAGGTGATACCCAAAAATACAGGTTAAATACACAATACTTGTGATACCAAACCACAATACATAGTACTTACTCCGATTAGGAGTTTACAGTAGTATGACCAACGGCCTTATAATACACAGGATCCAAAATACAAGTATAATCCATATGGAGATGGACTATACCTAAAATAACAATACATTTGTCCACAATTTAAATAAAGCAGAAAGATAACATTACATGGTTTGACAAAACCGGACAATAGAAGACTTGTGGCCCCCGAACTAGTATCCTTCGAACCCTTCGCCATCACCATGATCTTCCCGTGCCTTGCCTTTGCCACGACCTAAAATACAACACAAGTATTTCGCCCAACACAGGGTCAGATATACATGATAAATGATTCTCAAGATATTATACAATTCACATATATTAGATTTCAAGGAAAATATCCCGACTAACGAACATACCCTTCGGGCGTATGAACGATTAATCACAAAGCGTCGAACACATCCAAATATATAAATGGACTATGAACGACCAAAATAGTATGGCTCAAGATGGACATCACAGTACGCCTGATCCGAAAATGTGTCAGTGCACATGTCCACCCCATATACGGAATCCAGGATATACGTGGGACAATGTACCTAATTAGCCTCACGAACTACGTCTTGTGTGCACAGTCCAATACGGAAACATCCACGCATGACTATATATGTGCCTGGCTAAAAATCCTACACAATAACCAATCGGAACGCAGATATCAATCGGATATGTCACGATACAACATGACAACGAACATATATCTGATTAAGGATCAAGAAGCTCATCGAAATGACAATAAGGATCAATGATATCAACGGTTCAAAGTGACGAATTTGGGAATGAAATCCCACGATGAAAACCGAAACATCATCAAGAACAATATCAAGTCACGGATCATAATTTATAAGTGTTTCATATACACGAAATGCATAACCATCATAAGAATCCAAACATCATTATAACTAAGTAAGATAACTTGCCTCAATACGGAGACGAGAATAATCCTTCCTTGTCGAACGAACGAACAGACCTCAACTTAATATCGGTTACTTGAACAATCAACCTTGTAAGGGATACAATCCATTCAATAACACATCCTCATAACTATCGATATCTAGTTCAACGAATCGATATCCTAAATTCAATTCGCTTAGTTCAACTATCTTTGTATCATAATTCCATTTCAAAGATTCATACTAGCTTCAATTTATATTCATTATCAGTTATTATTCAAGGTGCTCTCGGTTATTCGTATGGTTCAAACGGATGAGAATTTATCAAGAACAATCATCAAGGAGAACTTTGCTAAAATTGATATGCCGATAGAATTTCTTAAAAGCAACATAAATGTTTTGAAAGATATAATCCAAACAACTACGTTCCACAAAACATTGATCAAAACGAAGGTTACTCGGCGATTATCATTGTTCAACGAATCGTGGGTTTGTAAAATTATTACTATGTTCATCGGTTAGGAGTTCACCTAGTTAGATTAACGATATAGTCGAGTTATTCATCACAAGATCATCACGAAATCATCATTAAGGTGAATTAAACATTTCTGAAACTTTGTTGATATAATTCAAGGTTCAACCAAATCCAATGAAGAACCTAAGTTCATCTAGTTCAAAATCTCCCTAAGCGTGATAGTTTGATTCAATATAATGATAACAATTCTACAAATCAACCTATCTAAAATGAAACCGAGGATTATTATTGTACGTAAAACCAACAAGATAGCGTATGCTATGCTAAGGGATTAGCGTACGTTAAACACAGAAATACTAGTCCAAAAATGCACTTATATATACAACGTCGAGAAATCAATCATAGTGCGAATGATAGTTATATTCAAGTCTATTATGATATATTCCAACATTAATAAACATTAAACAAATGCAGCAAGACTACAACAGTATTGAATTATCCGAATAATACAACAGTAGGTAATAATTCTGTCAGATATTACAAATAAAGGCTTGAGCGAAGCGTCGTCTTTCATAAACAGGGAAGCCTTATTTAAACCCTTACTCCATTGTTCTTTTTACACAATAAGTATATTGTTTATCATTAAGTGTGGGTGAAGGTGTATATCTATATATATATATATATATAGTATAAAAAAAGAGGTTGAATATCACGGCACCATTTTCTTGAGAAAACGTTAGTGAAAAAATCATTTTTGGGATGTTTCACTGGTTTTGATAATAGATTTGGATGAAGGTGTATGGGATTCAGTACACAACACCCCTTTTGTGAGTTTTGAGCCTTAGAGCAATCCTTATATATACGCTCTATATTTTTTGTTGTGTGGTCAAACATATTGTGTTCATTCTAGAACTTGCTCATTTATACATTTCGAGACTACATTCATAAACTCTTGCATTAAGATGATAAAGGCAATTAGGATTAACCCATTGTTGGCTTATATTTTTCCACCCATTACATTTTATCCTTAGAAGCCTCATTGAGCCTTAGCCTATTTCTTTGATCAAGCACATTACTTTAGCCATTATCCATTCTTGTTGATGACTCAACCATTTGCACCCTTTAGTCAAAGATTTAATTGTGAACTAGATGTGTGACAAACAGGGACCGATGTTCATAAGAGTATTGTGGAAATCAAGAGCTTTCATTGAAACTGAAAGGGTGTGAAGTACATTGGAGTATTGAATCGAATAATATGAATTATTTATTTAAAAAAAAAGAACGTCCAAAAAAAATGCGGGAGGTCAAGTGCGAAAATCATCACTATATATACATAAAATAGCACTTGAACTATCCCTTGTGTGATACATAATTCCTTCCAGGAGATCCATTACATACTTTTTCTTACACAAGAGTATGACCTTGCCAGATGAATATTCAATTACCATGTAAAGTACAAAATAACTTGGGGATGATGGTTTGAGAGTTTTCATTACAAAAGAGGGGATGTTGATTGTTATTTGTAGGATTTGTTATGCATCTAAATTCACAATTGATCTTGGCTAGCAAACCTCATAATTTTCCCTTTATCCTACCCATACCCAAAGCCACGTTACAATCTAAAGAAAGATCTTTTGATTTATGCATGAGTTTATTTTTTAGTAGTGGAGATTTGATTTTTGACCAAGCATATGGTAATGACACATTATGCTTTGCTATGAGTGAACTCTTCTTGAATATCCCGTATATACACTTGAGTGAAGAGTGACTTCCACAGTGAGGGTATTGATTCTTTTTGCATTCGATTCTCAATGAAGTTGTTAGAATTTGGTGCAACATCCTATTTTTCTCTGATCTCACTTGGGTCATGATCACTTGTTCTCTCTTGATATTGGTTTTGTCATGATTTTTTTTCAGCATATGAGTATTATATCTCGGGTATAAGATTTGTCCGAGGACGTGTAAAAGATAAGTGTGGGGGAATTTATTTGGTATATTTTGAGTAATATCTTATGTATATAATTATGTATTTTGTGTGATAATTTATCATTTTTACCATATATTTATATTATTTCATTTTGTTAGAATTTTCTATAATTTTGTGTCATTTTTGGATAATTAATTAAGAATTAAATTATATCTGTAGGTTAACCAACCAGTACAAGACATATCAATTGGTTCAAGGATGATATTTTTACAAAATTCAAATATAGTCACGACTGGTCTCATTTTATTCGCCTCGTCGAGATGATCGTTTTAAAAAAAAATTCATCCGAATCCGAGTTCGTATGAAGAAGTTATGACCGTTCGAAGAACAATTAAATAAACGGACCATATTGCACGTGTCAACACCGGATTGGACCAGAAATTCAACTCTCTGCTGACGTCATCCATGACGTCAGCACCCCTTGACAGCCGTGAATTATTGAAATGATGGGATTTAAATATTTTAAAATTAATATTTTATTAATTTTGAAGTAGTATAAATAAGGGATGAATGTGTAGTTTTTTTTTTGGTGCAAATGTGTAGTGTTTTGGGAGAGAAAAAAAGGAGAAAAAAAAAGAGAGATATTATTGTAAGAGAGAGAAATAAAAATATTGTGTAATAAAATTATATTTGAGTAATAATATTATAAAATATTTATTTGTTTGTGTTGTTATTATGAGTGAGTAATTTTCTTTTACTGGAGTTATGATGAAACCATGCCTATATTATTATTAATATTTATATAATAATTCCAAATAAATATTTTTAACGATTTTGATTTTCGCTTCAATAGGGGAATATTATTTCATCAATTATATCACGTATTTTTGATAGTTATAAATCCCCATTGCTTTGTGATTATTGATATTAGTTAATTTCTTTGATTATTTATTTTCCATTAAATTGGATACATATAATGCTTAGAAATTATATTTTTCAAGCAAAGGAAAATCTATATTTGAATTATAATTTTGTACTTATCGTTAAATCTATAGAGAAATAGTGAGATTGATTTCAGAATCTATTCCCTGAATTTTTTGGAATTAAAATATAAAATAAATAATAAATAGACATTGGTGGATTCTAAACCCTAGTAAATTATTAAAATCAATTTATCTAAAATCTACTTAAAAATTACTGTTATTTAATGCAATTATTATAACCATTCAAAAATAAAATAATTTGGGACTAGGTTAGAATTTAATAAAATTTGGTTTAAAATGATAGGAATATTTTTACTTCACTATCATAGTCCTCCCTGTGGAATCGACCTTGCACCGCATATCCACATCGAACGAATCGTGCGCTTGCGAGTATTAGACTAAAGAATCAACAACACAGTGGCGATTTTTATTCCTATTAAGAACAATTAGAATTTATATCTGCCATAAACAAGAACCCAATCGGTTCAGATTACGAATGCAAACAACCATCGAAATTAATTACGAATATAAATTTTCTAACATTTAGCAAAGAACACCAAATTAGAATCCATGAACATAATTCACAGGAATCGAATAGCAACTAATTCAAACAACTAAATCAAACATATCTGCAAAATTAAAATAAAAAATCTATCGATTGCAAGAAACCCACAGAAACTCAACAATTGAAAATAAAATCTCCCAACATCACTGAAACCCAACAGTTTTGTAATTGATTCACAACATAATCGAAAGTTACCTAGTTGATGCGGTTGACCTAACATACTTGATCGGTAAACATTGTAAGTAAGAAATAAAAATACCTAGATGGTCAATCACGCGAGGCCTCAACAGTGGAAAGCGGATTACTGATATGTTGAGCGAAATGAACGGAAGCTCCTAACTACCGAGATGATGAGAGAGAGATTCTTTGTGGAAGCTCCCACAAGAGGGAATGAAAACCTTAGGCGCCAGGAAAATTTAGGGGGGAGTAAGGGAGCGGGATATTCAGCCGCGCGAGGAAAAATTAGGCAGAAAAAAAGCGGGCTATAAAATTAGGCGTCATTATAGGTGTTAATTTATATTATTAACTACTAATATGTCATTATAGATACATAATGTGACATTTATTAAAAAGTGTCATTAGATAAGTGTCACAATAGATGATATTTTTTTAGTAGTGTTAACAAATACTTAGATTTTGTACAATCAATTTGATAGATGATAACTATTAGTCGACAACTAATACCTCTTTCATTCCGCTCAAAAAATTACTCTTCACTATAATATTTATCCCTTTAAAAATTTATATTTATTATTTTACCAATCAAATCAAAATAAACGTATTCTATTCTTTAATCTAACAACACTTGAAAATACCCAATTTATCAACCTCTAACTGAAATAGAAGATAATTGACGGCTACTACAATAGCTAACCTCAAATAACCAACAACTAAACTCGCCAGTGTAGCTAAGTTGGTGGAGTAGGTGAGTGTGAGATTGTAAGGTCACGAGTTCGATTCCCCCTACCAATACTTTCTTGATTGGCGCATCGCGCGAGAACTGCAGTGTGGTTTTACTTGGCTGGTTTGCGCTATTACATCCAAATGGAATTTATCTAGTACGCACTTGAAGAGTAGCGACCGCGGGTTTGCCCATCCTAGAAAAAATAACCAACAACTAGTTTCTACCAAATCGACAGTAAATATAGTTGAGAAACCCTAAACAATATGTTTAAATATTATCTCAATACCCTTCATCTTAATTCGCTTTTTCAGAAACTGGTTTGGTAAGAGTTCTCACTTGGAAGGTGATTGATGATGTATTTCTTCTGTTTTTTCTTTTACGCTTAAATTCTTTTCCCTTAACTATTGATGATGTGTGTCGTTTATTTTTTGGATCCGATTTTGAACAAATATTATTGTGTTTCCGTATGGATTTTTGAAGAGGAACGCGATTTCCATATCTGATTTCTCTTTCTTTTTTGTTCCATTGCGCTTTACAAGATTCTGAATTTATGTATTATTGAATGTTTTTCTTCTGTTTTTATAAAAATAACCTGACGATTAATTTGTAATTTGATTTAAATTTTATGAATTAGTCGTCAGTCTTCGCCTCAATTTTTTGAAGAAGACCGCGGCGAGCAATATTACTAATTTCTGATTTTTTTTGGGCGATTAGGGGTTACAAGGTTCCGATCTCATTTGGTGTATTATTGATTATTTTTTTTTTGACGTTTTAATCAGAAGAACCCGACGAAGAATCAAATTTCTATTACTACTTTTAGATTTTCTTATGTGATTAGGTTTTACAACTTGTATACCTGATATTATGAGTTGTTCTCTTTTCAACTGTATTTTTATGAGCAGAATACAAGGACCAATCTGTGTTGTGCCAACTACCCCGAGGTAATTTTCTTGATTTATTCTTTTCAATTCCATTATACTAATTTAATAAGATACTCGGCCTTAATTCTTGATTACTTCGTGCGCGTGATAACCTAAGAAAGTGAAAGGTTGATTTTTAAACGATCAACTATATAGTTCTATGGCGTTTTCTTCTCAAGCATGCCTGATTCCAAGGTTTTTATGGAATTATATTCAATTCTGAACGACGGTGTTTGGTATGTTTTTATTTTGAAATTTGTATCTATGTATTTCAAATATTTTAATGCTCTTGAAGGGATTTTAATGTATTGCATGGAAACCTCAAATAACATCTGCTTTTCAAACACGTATATTTTGTTTTAATAAGTACATGAATGTTTGCATATATGGGGGCGTGCATTATTTCATACTAGGTGATAGCAGCCCCAAGCTTAGCATTGATTTAGTGCTCAGAATTTGTCTTCACAATCGCAAAAGAATTGCCGAGTCCCATTAGAAACTAGTGCATCTTGGCATGGGAGAGACGGTACTCAGGTTTTCTTGCTTGAAAAGTGTGTGCTTGCCTTGAGCGTATGCTCTTGGTGCGCTTTCTTTTCCAATGTTCTCTTCAACAAACAATAGCAAAAGAAGATTTTTTAAAATACAGCATTAGGATTTGTGTGAAAACGGTCATGAAGAAAACGAATCAGAGGGGATATCACTCCGATTCTCGTCAAATCCGGAGATATTCCACTGATATTCCTGCAACTCCCATTAAGATTCTAAAACTCGGGACTCGATCAACAAGGTGGGGAGTGGGGTTTTTTAAATTACTCGGGGATTAATCAGGATTGATTGGAGAAAATCTGATAGGGTATATTTTTATATAAATAATTTTAAATAATATATTATGATAATAATAACCAAAGAGTCTAGAATATATATGAAAAGCCAAAAAAGACAGCTGGAAAGTGAAAAATGGATATAACTCTCATCTGCCTTTTTACTTATGTTTTGTTTCATTAGAAACTCCTTTGGTCCTTAGTTGACAACAAAAAATTGTAGAGAGAGAGAGACATGGGCAAGCAGCCGGTGAGGATGAAGGCGGTGGTGTATGCTTTATCACCATTCCAGCAAAAGGTGATGCCTGGCCTCTGGAAAGATTTCACTGGAAAGATCGCCCACAAGATCTCTGATAATTGGATCAGCGCCAGTCTCTTGCTGGGCCCTCTTGTTGGCACCTACTCGTAAGCTTTTCTTAAATATGTTTGTTCTAATTTTGAATGCTTGTAGTCTGTGCTAGATCATTGTCCATTTACAACTTTGAGAATCACCTATTTACAAGTTACTACTATTTTTTAATTTCATCTTTGGATTATGCAATTACAGTTGTAGTCGATGTTTGAAAAAGCGCCGCTCTGCGCGCCTCGGAGCGCCTTTCGCCGGAAACGCATCAAGGCGTTCGGCGACCTGCGAAAAGCATGAAAGGCGTTCGCCTTTTGGACGAGGCGCATGCTTTTAAGGCACAGCGTGCGCCTTCAGCGCCCTTTCTATGGGGCGCACGATTTTTGTGTTTTTTTTCTTTAAAATCTGGGGCTCCAGGAAGGAAGAAAAAACAAAAAAAAAGAAGGGAAAGGAGCGCCGACGTGTTTGACCGACAAAGGAACCCTGGGAAAAAAAAACGCATCTGTTTTCAGTATAATAAAAGAAAAACTTTAATAAATATGATAATAATAAAACGTGAAACCCTGTACTCCAAAAAAACAAATCGCAGCAGTGAAACCCTTCTCCCTCCCGCTGTGATTTTTCCTTCTCACTCTGGCTCTCTCGTTTTTTTTCTTTTTCTCCCTGCTGTGATTTTTTTCTCTCTCTAGCACAACTCAAAACAATGAGTACAAGCAAGTATTTTCTTTCATGTTGAACTTATGACTTTTATCGTTGAACTTATGTTATTTTGTTTTGTTTTGGTTGAATTTATGTTTTTAAACTTTATATATGTTGCTTAAGTTGTATTATTACGTATTGGAAGCATGGTTGTTACGGAGGTAAGTCGAGTCGAGTCGACGGAGGGTCTGGCATGGCGAGTCGTAGACTAGTCGACTAATTATATATTATATATTATATATTATGTATACTAAATATACTGATATATATTATATAAGTATATATTATGTATACTAAATATATATATATATATATAATACATACACATATATAATATAATATATATCTATATCGGCCGAAGTTTCAAAGGGAGAGGTACAGCAAAATCAAATCGGCGTGCAGTTTCGAAGGGGAATCAGAAATCAGCCGAAGAAAATATCAGAAATTGGAAATTGGAAATCGGAAGAAATAAAAAAGAAAGAAGAAGAAGAAAGAAAAGTAGAGGATTCTCCAAGTCGAGGAAATCGACGGACGGCGGTGGTCACGATGGCTGCTACTGCTGCTCCTGGTCTTTCCGCCTTTTTTCGACGGGACCGAAGTGGAGATTTCTTCAGTCGGTTGACTCGTTTTGCAATTAGGTTTGAGGTTGACGATTTTTTTTAAATATTCTGCCTCGGGTCCAAGTCGGACCCGAGTCGTCGCCCAGTCGACCCAAGTCGTCGACTAGGCGACCCATGTCGTCCAAGTCGGACGACATATTTACACAAGGCGAGTCGGAGTGGCACGGCGCCGATCCTCCACCGCCTGCAACATTGATTGGAAGCTTATTTGATTAAGGGATTATTATTTAAGTGTTATTTTATACTTCAAAAAAAAGCACATAGTGCTTACGCCTCAAGGCTTACGCCTCGCTTTTTGGCAGTCCAACGCCTAGGCTTACGCCTTCGCCTTTTCAAACATTGGTTGTAGTTGTAGTATAATAGAATTGTTAGCTGTGAGTTTGAATTACATTGCAAGCTAGTGATGCTGGTGCTTATAAATGTAAATATTAGAGGTTCGTGCAGACCAAAACTTGTTTTGCATGTGATGGAAATGTTGTTTGTATCTGGAAAGGGATTGTGAAGAAAATAAAATGGATTCACCTCTTCTTGCTTTTCCACATGCATAATAAAGTGAAAATCGAGGTCTTAGTTTGAAGAAACTCTACAAGGTTGTTTTGTTAGCATATATTGGAAAATGATGGTTTAATAGAAAAGAGTAGGTCTCTTGTGGATCTAATAGATACATCTCACCCTCCCTAAAACAAATACTAAAATAAAAAATAAAAAGTACCGGATAATAGCTGAATTACCAAAAATTGAAAATGAACCGTAAAAAATTGAGGAGAAGAAAAAACCTAAACAATCAAAAAGTTTATAAAAAAATGAAAAAACTCTAGGCAGTAAAGAACTAAAAATCTGGAAAAAAAATTGATCGGAACCACGAAAAGTAAAATTTACACTCCGTCTCACGAGATACGAAACAGCTAAAAAACTAAAATTTGCACTCACGAAATGTCCTTGAGATGGTCTCGTGAGTTTTTTATAGAAAAATGTATTGGTATGTGTGATAGTGTAATGAAAACCAGACGTTGCCTAATTCATTTGGTTCTTAATACTTAGATTCTCTTACTCCAAATTGCGATATGATGCTTTATATTTAGTCGATCATCTGATAATTCAGCATCTTAATGGTATTACATTAAGAGTTATGGGAGCTCGAATTCCATTTCAATTTTTATTTGTTTTCGTATCTATTTCCGTTTCTATTTTCATCATTTTATTTCATTTTTTTAGTTCCATTTTTACATTTTCATTTGTCAATCATCAACCTTTTCCCTGTTGGCCAATCTCATTAATGACCCAAAAAAATTATAGAGAGAAATAAAGGAACTATTGTTACCTAATTCCCTACACCCCCCCGTCCCACGAACCAGAACGTACGTTGGATCTTCATATCCGGTGACCCCATATATGTAGGCCTTCCCTGTATCCGGCCAACTAATACGCTTCTGATATCGCACCAGGCATTCCGCCCTCTGGTTTCCGTTGGATAAATCTTTTTCGTCGGCGCCCTCTGGTTTCCTTGGCTTGGAGGAGTAAGACAACATTCGTAGGAAAAAGAAAACGCGTCTCACTGAGGGCTCAATCTCTTTTTCTTATTTTTTTTATTTAGAGATAATTCAAACAACAAGCCTTATTTTCGGAGCAAATCATTTTTTTTTACTTTCTTTACTAGTGTGGAACTCATGAATAAATTCACGCTATGAGACTAACTTTTTATAGTAATATTTGTCTTTATATCAGACCACAACCTTTTTATCTCATCTAATTTCCATGTAACATTTACTGATTAATGTGTATTCATTGATATTGATAATTACATATTTCCATCAAAATTTAATATTATTTCCTTATTTAAATCTCTGTTCAATTAATTAACCTTCTTTACTTAAATTCATCTAATATAAATGTGTTTTTCAATAATAATTATTCCAAAATTATGAAAAAAATAGATAAATTGTGGACATGCCATGTGGAGAAAAGACTTTCTTTAATATACAGTAGAACCTCTATAATTTAATACTCGATAAATTAATAACCTCGATAAAATTAATAATTTGTTCGGTTCCAACTTGGGACCAGTACAAAATTGGACCCCAATCGATAAAATAATAAAATAATAATTTTTTTAAAATTCCAATGTAAATATATTGGTCCCAGCGAAACTATAAATTAATAATTACTAAAATATTCTAAAATTCTAGAATTGTCTAGTAAAAAATGAATCTATAGTCACTTGTTTTTTTGTGAACTTCAAATCTATATTGAGTTCATCTTTAAATCTCCCAATTGCACTTAAGAGTTGAGGCACTATATTCTCCTATTGCAACAAAAAGTTGTGAAGAGTTGTTGCCGCTTGCAATGCTTCTTTTCGAGTGACCGGTTGCAAAGGTACTGAATCATCATCAACTTCATCATCAACCGAATTTTGAACGGTATCCGCGATAATTTGAGAGTTGCTCACGAATATAAGCCAACTCTTTAAATTAATATTATCGATATAATAATATCTCGCTAAATTAATAAAATATCCCGGTCCCAATATTATTAATTTATAGAGATTTTACTGTAGTAGAAGTAAGTGTTTTCTTTTTTAGCTTATTCATTTTAATTTTTTATGTTTTTTCTCTAAGTTTTTAATAAGTACTAATTGTGTAGTTTATCTTTTAAATGTTGGATGATATTGATAACTTAATTTAGAAAATAAAAATTAGACGCTGCCGTACTGCAAATAATGAATCCGCCTTACCCATCCCAAAATACCGTCCTGATTAATCCTACCCCAAGTGTACCCCATACCGATGTATGCAGCGTACGACATCTTGGTACGTGTTCCGCATACCTCAATGTATCGCGAGCACTGTAACATTGAAAGCAATGTTTGAAAAGGCGAAGGCATAAACGGTAAACCTAGGCGTTGGCCTGCCAAAAAGTGAGGCGTAAGTCTTGAGGCACCAGGGTGTAAGCACTGCGTGCCCTTTTTTTAAATATATAGTAACACCTAAATAATAAATCGAATAAGCGTCAAATACGTAATAATCCAACTTAAACAACATATATAAAGTTTAAAAACATAAATGCAACCAAAAAAAATAACATAAGTTCAAATTTAAAAGCCACAAGTTCAACAAGCAAGAAAATAAGTTCAGTAATAAATGACTAAGTGACATCTTACTCCTCATCTTCAAAGGTTCCGCATCGAAAATTGACACCCTCAAACTCCCTGGAATTCATTATTCCGCACCAAATTTTGTATGCGCAAGCGCATCATTGTCACAATTGTCTAAAATGTTTCTGGAAATGGGGAATCGCCCACTATAAATTGTTTATGGTCGATTGCCTCATCATTACCATCATCTTCATCAACCAAAACCACTTGCCGCTTTCCTTTATCCACCTCCTTGCTTGAGCCTCCAACTTCTTTCTTTCTTCAGTTTCTATAACTTCTTTAGTTGAGATTGGAACATTTGTAACAGAAACTACACTAAATATATTTTCATCATCTATCCAAGCAACATTCTCTGGAAGAATGGTTCGTCTATTTCCACTATTCACTTATCGTTCGAATCGATATCATCCATGGGTCCATCTTATCTCCTCCTCATGCTTCTCTCCATCAATCCCGTGTTCTATTTCACATACGCAAGTGCATTCAACTTTTTGTGCTCAAGCCTATTTCTTTTCATTGTATGAAGCACCTAGAAGGTGTTCCAATTCCTCTCACACCCAGAAGCACGGCAAACCTCCTCAACTCGGGTACACTTCAGTGCTGAATCCCTCCCACCATGAAGCGGGTGATCTCATCATTCGAGACTTCTTAGCAACATAACTTCCGAATTCACCCCTTTGCTTGTCATATGATTCATGTTGGACATCTGCTCGGTCCTTTTGCGCCATCATCCTATCCAAATGCATGCAAACAAGTCGTTCCTCGCTTCATCACAATCAAAGAAAGATTCCTCAAAGCGCAATTGAGGGTTTAAGTAGTACCCGGAAACATGTAAAGGTTGATGGAGTTGTATCTTCTTTTTGGCCAATTAGGGTTTCTGCCTTCTGGTAAAAAAGGACCAATTAGTCCCATTTATTATTATTTTTTTAATTCTGCTGAGGGAACGAGTGGGAGAAGAAGCAGCCGCGTTTTTTCTAACCCAATTAGGGTTTCTGCCTTCTGGTAAAGAATGGCTGATATATCCCCTTTATTCACTTTTTTTTTATTATTATTCTGCCTGGAAACGACCCGAGTTTAAAAAAAAAAAAGCGTGCGACTTATATGAAAGGCACGAAAGACGCACGCTGAGCCTCATATGAAAGGCGTGCGCCTTACCTGCAGTTCGTAGGTCGCCAAAGGCCTGAGCGTGTTTCCGACGAAAGGCGCTCCAAGGCGCGCATCGTGCCATTTTTTTGAAAGAAACTATTTCCAATTCCCGCACTACCCTACTTAAAATGATGCTCACCCCTAATGGCACTATACAATTTTCTGTGGTGATTTCATCTTTGGTAAGCGACTTTCAGTTTTTATTTTTATGTACTTTTAGGTATGTGCAGTGGTACCAGGAAAAGGAAAAGATGGAGCACAGATACTGAAGTTAATGTACTCAAGTTCTTTGTTAAAACTCGAGTTTTGTTAGTGAAATAATGCATGCCAGTGGAGATCTTTGTCTCTGTGGAATAATGAAGTTTTTTTTTTTTTTTTGCCTGCTGGTGGTCTTCGATTTCTGGGTTTATGGCCATTTGCTGATATCAGTTTCCTGACTTCTATCACCCATTAGTTAAAATGCTTCAAATGCATCAAGCTTTCATGAGTTCTGTAGACTTGCATGTCGGGTGACTGCTCCATTTACCGCCTGCTCGACAGATTTGCCATGTTTTGATGCTTGATAAATTTATAAGAGCTTGATTGAGTTTGGTCATTTTATTACAATTTGAGTGCACCCGCTTAATGTTTTTCTGGTTCCTGAGCAGTAAAAAGGTGCATCAAACTTTTGGATTGTGATTATTACTTCATCCGCCCCACAAAATTGTGTTCATTTTGACTTTTTTTGGTCAATTTTCATAAACCTTGACCATGAATTACAATTAATATATAAAAAGATTATAGTAATGTAAGTACTTATTTGATTTGTCTTAATGTGTATTTTTCAAATATTTTTTTTTATAATTTTTATTCATATATAATTGAAATTATTAATGGTCAAATGTGTATTTGGGGAGACTGGTCAAAGTCAAAATGAGCACAATTTTGTGGTACGGAATTATTTTTCTCAAGTTAATTCTGATTGGACTATAATGATAAAACTGAAGTTTCATGATCCGAGATGAATAGATAATTTTGACCATTTTTTTTCTTTTTAGATACTTGTATTGATAAATGTATATCCTTGGATTTATTCTCCTAATATTATATTTTTTTTAATATCTTTTTATGGTGTAATCATCAAGTTTAGGGTAAGATATCAAATAAAACCTTAACGTTGACCCCTAAAGCGTTTACAACCCTGAAGTCAGGGTTGCACTGCCAGAACCCCAACTTGTTATGAGTGGTGCAATTCTGTCCATGAGTTTAACTCCGTTTAGAACCGTCTGTTAAGTTATTTTCTTTTACCTTGAATCTATCAAAAAAATAAGGCAGTATATGGGAAATTGAACTCGATGTTAAATAGGAAAAATTGAGTAAAAAACACATTTATACTATAAATATTTTCCTTCGAGATCGTAGTTTGCAGATATTAGTGTGCATGAAACTTGAATCTGTCAAAATAGAATGCTGGACTACTGCGGACTGATATCAGCAGTGCATTTGAATGTAAGTTCAAATCAATTATCATCACAGTTATATCATCCAAACTACCCCCATCCCCAGCAAGTTCAGCCACCACGCGTAACCCATTATAAGTAGGTCTTATATTCACATATAAATACCAAAATAAAGGTAGTTCATTCTTCCTAGTACACTAATGATGAAGATTAAGCCTTCAAAAAACAAGAATCAGTTCACTCTTCCTAATACATTGATGATGACGCCCACAAAACATAAAAAGATCAACCACTGATATTATGAAGAAATTAGGCTCTGTTCTTTTGGACTGAATGAATCTAATTTGAACTGAATTGAACTGAATTGAACTGAATGGATCTGAACTAAACTGAACTATATATTAAGGGTAAATAATAATAATGGTAAATAATAATAATAATAATAGTAATCAACAACAACGATAATAGTAATATTATTAGTAATAATAACAATAATAATAATTAAGATTAATAATAATAAGAAGAAGAAGATCGAATCGAATCAATTGACTCAACTAAACTAATCGAATGGACTTGAATCGAATCGAATCGAATCGAATCAAAATAAGTCAAAAGCAGTGCCTTAGCCCTCAAAAATAAGGAAGTTCACTCTTCCTATCTTCCTATTAATTACATATTTCCAAAATGAAACACTAGGCATTAGTAATAGTAGTATTAGAAGTATGATTTGAGCCCGTTTTTTCTTGTCTTGTCCTTGTTGTGCTCTCATCCCCCACTTGACTTGTGGTAACAGAGGGTGCTCCATTCCACATCAAACCCGGAGGTTTATATGCCAAAGTTCCTGGTTTTCTCATCTCAGATCCATCTCCATTTAAGCTAACGTCTTTAAGCTTTCTTTTACATTGCCTCTCATTTGGTATAGCAAATCTCACTACTTGATCACTTATCATATCGAGTACTGTTAATCATTACTATTGACGAACCCGAGCCAGGCTGCGAAAATGAGAAGAGCATTACAATTACAAGATATGCAAAAATGGTTTGCCATTTGTTTTCAGGGATGTAAAGACATACTCCAACAAATTTGGCATTTCCTGGAACCATCTTTGTAGGTCTACTTGAAGTGGAAGCTTGTGAGCTTGTGAGCATATATGTATAGAGTTAGAATATACTCAAACAATCAACAAACATATAAAAAATTTACCTAAGATGTTGAGCTTGAACATTTGTTTTTCTTGTGTCCAGTGCCCTTGCAAATGCTACATAGTTGTATTTGCCCTCTCCTAGACCAATTGCGAGCTCTTTTTCTTTCTTCACGTGTTGCCCTGATTCTCACCTTCCTTGGCCTATCAGTCTTCTTTTCTTCATTATATCAACCTAGCATCCCACCTCTTCAGGTGGAGGCTCTATCGGTGCATGTTTTTCTATCATATAGAACATAGATCTAAGAACAGGTAAGATTGCATGTTCATAAATTTGCACATAAGTTGATTTATGGTACCAGTGAGATATCATGGACAGGGGACCAATATTGGAATAATACATTGCAGCGATTGCATGACTACATGGAATACCACATAAGTCTCACACCCTACATGTGCATATTTTTCTGTTTAAGGTCACCGTGCTTATTTTCCATATCCCCAATCTCATAACCATCATCACCATTACACAGAACTCTATAGATAATGGCATCCTCTTTGGCAGCATTAAAAACTTCCGTAGCAGCTGGCGACCACTCACCGATCCATGAATCTACACACATTCTCCTATATCTAATTCCATTCATGGCCAAGATTCTAATATCTCCAAGCATGCTTATGATAGCTTAGCCCCAAGCACACTAGAATTGAAACTCTCAGAGATGTTGTTATCAACCATATAAGTATTGCATCTGTTAGAGATGTATGCTCTGCACCAAGTATGTGGAGGATACCTCATCAAGTCTTCAGCAGCTTTAGCTTTGATTGCTCCAAGTTTGGAAAGATTCATCTTGAATTCCTCAAATAATCTCCATGGCAAATTCAAAATTTCTTCGTCAGCTCATTTCCTCTCCAATTCCTTGGACCAATTGGAATATATATGTATAGCACACCATCTGTGCTCAACCATAGTGTGTTTTCAACTACATCCACTAAGCCCTACAAGTACAATATTAGTAATACTAACATTTAACATAGATTTAAACATTAATATCAAAAAGCTTTATCACAATTTGGTCACTTGCATCTTTCCCCATTACTGTTAGTAACACTCCTTGTGTCACACCGTTTAAGTGACAACCATCTAAACTAATGATGGGCCCACATTCAGCCATCCAATTCCTCCTGCAAGCATCCATCATGAGAAATAATCTCCTAAATATTCGTTTGCCATTCTCCATTCCCTCCTTAGATAGTTGAAGCTCACACTTGCTGCCTGGATTACTTGCCTTCACCATCTCAATGTATGTGTTGAAACAAATCAATTTTGATGATGTATTTTCTCAAAACAAACATTTAAGTAAAGCAAAGTATCGGGGCTACTATCGATGCGGAAACGCAGGTCGATATCATCCTAGGCAGTTTACCTAGAAGCTTTGAGCAGCTCCTCCCAAACTACAACATGAATCGTAGGGAATATATTTTGGTGGAATCGCTGACAGAGCTTCAAGCTGCAAAAAGTCTCTTCAGACAAGGGTATCAAGTTATTATGGCAATTGATGTTTCAACTTCTAAACCCAAGTGGAGGAAGAAGAAGAAATAAGTGGGCCAAAAGCAAGTGGCACCCCTCAAGGTGAAAACCAAGGCTCCCCAGCCCGAGGCGAACAAAAAGCCAAAGGCCAAGTGCTACAAGTGCGGTCAGAAATGACATTTTAAAGCAGACTGCCCTGCTTTTGATAAAGGTATGTCTCGTGCACTAGTAGTCAAAACATGTTTGGCAGTTTGTTCTACCACTTCGTGGATAATAGATTCAGGATCCACTGATCATGTTTGCTTTTACTCACATGGTTTTCAGGTAACCATGCAGCTTAGTGCGGGAGAGATCACCATCAACCGGGGTGATTATTCCAAGCTTATGGCTGTAGCAGTGGGGGTCGTGCAGTTCAAGATTAGTGATAAGATATTAGTCCTAAATAATATACTATGGGTACCTAATTTTAGAATGAATTTAATTTCGATTTCTAAATCGAGTTGTGATGGTTATTCAATATTTTTTTGATGATGATGCTATTATTAGAAGAAACGGTGAATATATTTGCAAATATATCTATACTTATGGACTATATGTCACTAATACTGCATAATTTCCAAATACAAACATAAATCGCTTAACTGTTGTCTAAACCTAAAAAGAGAAAGGAACCTTCAAGCATAAACCAAATATTTCTTTGACATTAGGTCATGTAAACCTTAATATGATTCGGAGACTGGTAAATGATGGCCCATTGGATGAACTCCAAGTTGAGTCATTTCGAATATGTGAATCTTTTCTGGAAGATAAAATGACCAAATGGGTTTTTAAGACCAAGGAAAATCATGCTGAAGATGTGTTAGAATTAGTTCGTACTGATGGATGTGGCCCAGTGAACATCTAAGCTAGGGGTGGTTTAGAATATCTCATCACGTTTATAAATGATTAATCAAGATATGGATACATCTATTTAATACCACAAAAGTCTAAAGCCTTTCACAAGTTCAGAGATTTCAAGACTGAAATGGAGAAGCGTCATGGGAAGAGTATCAAGTCACTACGATTTGATCATGGTGGCGAATACCTTAGTGGAGAGTTGTTGGATTTCTTCAAAAGTGAGGGGATTACGTCACAGCTCACTGAACCGGGAACTCCACAACAAAATGGTGTTGCTGAGAGAAGCAAAAGAACTCTTTTAAAGATGGTTAGGTCAATGATGAGTTGCTCAGATTTGCCTATTTCATTCTGGAGGTACTCCTTGGGAACAACAATGTACATACTAAACCTAGTGCCTTCTAAATCAGTTCAAAAAACACCCACAGAACTGTGGAGTGGGCGGAAGCCTAGTCTAGGACCTGTTCGGATTTGGGGTACTCCAGCACTTGTACTGAATAAGGATGCTGATATGCTGGCACATCATACAGAGGTGTGAGTGTTTGAAGGACACTATAAGGGAACGGAAGGTGGCTTGTTCTATAGTCCCCAGGATCAGAAGGTTATTGTTAGCACCAATGCCCGATTCTTGGATAAGGATTATGTGATCAGTCACAACTCCATGAGCGATATAATTCTGGAAGAGTTGAGGGGCGAGAATCCGTCTATGCCAATTGTGCAAGAACCAACTAACACTGCACCACGTATCAATTTTGAGACTTTTAAACCAACTCGAGATTTGCCTCGCCGTAGTGGGAGGATTGTTTGTCAATCAGAATGATTCATAGGCGTGGGAAAGTCTTCAGACTCAATCCCAAGTGAAGATGAATAAGATCCCTGGACTCACAAGGAGATAATCCAAGATAAAGTTGCTGACTCCTGGAAAGTAGCAATGGAATCAGAAATGGGACCTATGGATTCCAATCAAGTGTGGGAGCTAGTAGAACTACCTGATGGGGTACAAGCGATTGGGAGTAAATGAGTCTACAAGAGAAATAAAAGAGGTGACGATAAGGTCGAAACCTTCAAAGCAAGGCTTGTAGCGAAAGGTTATACTCAGAAGAGGGCATCAATTTTGATGAAAACTTTTAGCCGGTAGCCATGCTTAAGTCAATCTGGATTCTTTTAGCCATAGTTGCACATTTAGATCTAGAGATTTGGCAGATAGATGTTAAGACTGCATTCTTGAATGAAGTATAGACAAGGAGATCTATATGCGTCAACCAGAGGGATTCATTATTGAAGGAGAAGGCACTTAGTGTACAAGCTTAAGAGACCCATTTATGGGCTCAAGCAAGCATCTAGATCTTGGAACACTCGATAGGACGAGGTCGTTCAGTCATATGGATTCGTCCAATGTCCGAGTCAAAGTTGCGTGTATAAGAAATACGATGGAGACATGCTGGTGTTCTTATACCAGATAATATCCTTCTGACTAGAAACAACGTGAAGGAGTTGTCGGGCATACGAGTATAGCTATCTGAGCAGTTCGATATGAAGGATTTGGGAGAAGCAGGACACATCCTTGGAATCAGGATCTTTCGTGATCGAAAGAAAAGGGTGTTGTGCTTATCTCAGGCATCCTATTCGATACAGTCCTAAAGAAGTTAAGTATGGAAGATCCCAAGACAGATTTTCTACCTTACAGGCATGTAATTCAACTATCTAAGGATATGTGTCCTAAGACACAAACGGAGATAGATATCATGAAGCTGGTCACTTTTGTGTCATCAGTGGGAAGCCTCATGTATGTTATGCTTTGCACTAGACCAGACATTTGTCATGCCATAGGAATGGCTATTAGATATCACTCAAACCCCAGACCAGGAGACTGGATTGCTGTCAAGCATATACTCAACTACCTGAGAAGGACTAGGGAGTACATGCTAGTCTATCAATCAGATGACCTATGTCCAGTGGGTTATAATGACTTAGGTTTTTCAACAGACAAAGAAAAGTCCAAGTCTACTTCAGGTTATGTGTTTACTCTGGGAGGCGGAGGCATTAATTCGAGGAGTGTGAGGCAGAAATGTATCTCGTACTTTACCATGGAAGCCGAGTATGTAGCAGTCTATGAGGCAGCCAAAGAGGCGGTATGAGTCAAGTACTTCTTGTAGGACTTAGATGTTATTCTCAATTTGCCAAAGGGTATTACAATGGTTGGAACATTTATTACACACATTCATATTAAGGTTTTGATGATAAGCTGGTAAACAATGAAATACAACAATGACTCAAGAAGAAGTCGAAGCACACAAGTTGGACCGAAGAATACTGATATGAAGCAAAATCAAGTTTAACGTATGCTATGATCAATAACTAACGTACATAATGTAAACCCAGCTGAAGACAGTCGAGTATGGCGAAGCTTAACGTACGCAATGCATGAAGAACAACATATGCAATGATCAGAGATTAACGTACGTAAGAAGAATGCACTAACATACGCTGAAGTTAAATTACGAATTCAAATATCCATTGGATTGATTCTAGAAGGTCAAAAAGCATGAAACGGACATATGACTATAACGTATGCTACGATATTAACGGAAGCTACAAGAAGAAGATAACGTATGCTACGTATGAATATAACATACGCTACGTAGGAGATATAAGCTACTGGACTGGAATGATGAGCAGATAGAGTATGCTACAGAGAAGTGTTATGTACACTAAGCTTAACCTACGTTATACATACAGCTTAACGTACATAATGAAGAGGCCGTGTCCAACGGCTAGTTTAGGCCTTGAAGCCTATAAATACCACTTCACATGGTATTCAATACACAACAACTTCAAGCAAAGTATTCATACATCAGATATAGTTATATTCATTATTGTTGTTGTAATCGAGCTTATTTCATAAGAGTTCGAGTGTTTAATTCACTCAAACATAAACGAGAGAAAAGAAAGGATTATATATTCGATTCAATGTTATTATGGTCGTGGATCTAATATTGTTAGAATCACAAGCTAAATGCGAGTGAGGTTTGTCTAGTGCCAATTGAAAGCTAGATAGGCTGATTCCTTGTCTGATAGAAAAGAAAAACGGTTTAGCTTGGACCGACAAAAAGACGAGAGCATAACAGTTTATCTTGGAACAATAGAAGATAAGATTGCAACGGTTTACCTCGGACCGACAGAAGACAAGGCGGAAAGTTTTATCTTAAGCCTATAGAAAAAGATATGAAGAGAGGACCTAAACATATTTGGCCAAACTCTATAAATCTTGTGTCGTTTATATTCCGCATTTCAATTACGCTTCCGCAAATGCAAAAGAGTTTAAAAACTCTACTCCGCACTATTATCCTCCCTTCAAGTGGCGCTACCTAACCCAACAATTGGTATCCGAGAGGGTATCTCTTATAGTCGGCTTAACACCCGAGGAGAAAAAGATCCAATGGCACTTCATTATGCCCCCCGGTCGAAGGCCTCACCTTAAACCGACCTCTTTTTGATGGATCAAATTTCATGACATGGAAGAAGAAGATGTCAATATTCATCCGAGCTTATGATATCGAGCTTTGGAAAGTTATTGGCCTTGGTCCAGAGATTCCGACAAAATCAGACGGCTCTCTCAAAAGCTTCGAAGATTATAGTGATGAAGATTGGAAAAAAGAGCATCACAATTTTAAAGCAACGCAAATGCTTTGTTGTGCTCTTAATCTGGAAGAGCATAATCGAATTTCCTCGTGTAATATCGCCAAAGAAATTTGGAAAATATTAGAGGTAACATATGAAGGAACGAATCAAGTCAAGGAGACGAAGATAATATGCTTCTCCACGACTACGAGCTTTCATGATGAAAGGCGAAGAGTTCCATTACAAATATGCTAGACCGATTTTCGGTTATTGCAAATAGACTAACTTGCTTTGGAAAGCCATTACCGAGTAGTGAAAAAGTCAAGAAAATATTACGATCACTACCTCGCGAATGGGACAGGACGGTTATGGCAATCATGAAATCTAAAGATCTCAATACTCTTGATTTTAGCGCCCTTGTCAGTTCGCTAATAAATTACGAGATTGTCCTTAAATCTCGGAACACGAACCCGAAACCGAAGGAAAAATATGTAGCTTTAAATGCCAAGAAGGTGTCACGAAACGAAGAAATCCCGATGGATGATAATGATGAAGAATCGGCTTTTTTTGCCAAAAACATCAATAAGTATCAAAACTTATTAAACCGGAGAATAAAAGACATCTCGCTGGACCGGAACGAGTCAAAAAAATTCGACAATAATTGCCGAAACTGTGGAAAACCAGGCCACTTTGCTAACAATTGCCGAGGCTCGACTTTCAAGAAGGAAGTGCTTATAGCCACGTGGAGTGACGAAGATGAAGAAGAAGATTATACTCAAAATAATCTCGCAGTCATGGCAAGGAGCTCGTTTGACGATAGTAACGACGAAAGTTAGGTAAGCACCTCATCTCGCGATGAACTTTTTAATGCTTTCGAACAATTACATACGGATTTTAAAAATTAATTGAAAGATAATAACTCCCTAAAGATGAAAAATAAATTTTTGGAAGACGAAATCTCCAAATTAAAAAAAGAGAAATTTATTAAAAGGATCATTCTCTATGCCTTGAAAATAAAAATAAATTAAAGAATAATTTATTACAAATTCAAAATGAACTTAAAGAGTTAACGAACAATTTTTCTTGTGGAAATGGAAATTTTGAAAAATTGCTTTCAGTTCAAAAATTTTCTTTAAACAAACAAGGATTAGGATTCAAACCAAGCGATAAAAATGAATTATTAAATTTGAAAATACCCCAATGTGGTAAATATTTAAAAATCGGGCATCATATTACTAATTGTAAAAGCCTACAATGAACGATAAAAATTAGGAAGATATAGATTTCAAAAGGAACCATAATACCAAATATCGTCTATTAACTTAATGAAAAACGACCAAGAGTCGGTTGGAACCCCAAAATTCAAAATTAATATATTTTATAAATTGATATTTTAATAATTGGTACTTAACTCAGGGGGAGCTATTATTTTAAAAAGGGGAGATCTAATTTTCAGGGGGATTTTCACTCACTCTGTCTCATAATTTTATCGATTTTATGCTCTTACATGCACTTTTTGCTAATGACCAAAAGAGGGAGAAGAATAACGAGAAAATTGACAAAAAAATATAATGAGGGAAAATAAGATTAAAAGTGAAAAGAGGAGTCATGGAGAGAAGAAAACTAACGAAACGGACAAAGCCGAAAATTTTGATCTGTATATTTTTTTTTATATTTTTGCAGGTATAAATCCAATCGAAGTACTGTTGTTTTGTCATCATAAAAAAGGGGGAGATTGTTGGAACATTTTATTCCACACGTTCATATTTAAGGTTTTGATGATAAGTTGATAAACAAAGAAAAACAACGATGACTCAAGAAGAAGTCGAAACACACGAGCTGGACCGAAGAACATTGATATGAAGCAAAATCAAGTTTAACGTACGCTCTGATCAATAGCTAACGTACGTAATAGAAACACAACTGAAGACAGCCGAGTATGGCAGAGCTTAACGTACGCAATGCATGAAGAACAACGTATGCAATGATCAGAGATTAACATACGTAAGAAGAATGCACTAACGTATGCTGAAGTTTAATTACGAATTCAAATAAATAAATCCGTTGGATTGATTCTCGAAGGTCAAAAAGCATGCAACGGATATATGACTATAACATACGCTACGATATTAACGTACGCTACAAGAAGAGCATAACATATGTTACATATGAACATAACGTACGCTTCGTAGGAGATAGAAGCTACTGGACTGGAATGATGAGCAGATAACGTACGCTACACAGAAGTGTTACGTAAGCTAACAAGCTTAACCTACGCTATACATACAGCTTCACGTACGCAATGAAGAGGCAGTGTCCAACGGTAGTTTAGGCCTTGAAGCCTATAAATACCACTTCATATGGTATTTAATACACAACAACTTCAAGCAAAGTATTCATACATCAGATATTGTTAGATTTATTATTGTTGTTGTAATCGAGCTTATTTCATAAGAGTTCGAGTGTTTAATTCACTCAAACATACACGAGAGAAAAGAAAAGATTATAGATTTGATACGGTGTTATTAGGATCATGGATCAGGCATTGTTAGAATCGCAATCTAAATCCGAGTGAGGTTTGTTTAGTAATCGAAAGCTAGATAGGTTGATTCCTTGTCCGATAGAAAAGGAAAACGGTTTAGCTTGGACCGACAAAAAGACAAGAGCATAACGGTTTATCTTGGACCGATAGAAGATAAGATTGTAACAGTTTACCTCGGACAGATAGAAGACAAGGCGGAAAGATTACTCTTAAGCCTATAGAAAAAATACGAAGAGAGGACGTATGCATATTTGGTCGAATCTCTATAAATCATGTGTCGTTTATATTCCGTATTTCAATTACGCTTCCACAAACACAAAAGAGTTTAAAAACTCTACTCCTCACTATTATCCTCCCTTCAAGTGGTGGTACCTAGCCCAACACTTTACTGTAATAATACAGGTGTAGTCGCAAATTCGAGTGAACCACGATCCAAATATGGCAAGTAAACATATCAACCGCAAGTAACATATCATGCGACACTTCGTAAAGGAAGGAGATGTTGTTGTAGCTAGGATTGTATCGAAAGATAATCTTGCTGATTCTTTCAAAAACAGCTTACCCTCAAAAGTTTTTGAAGTGCATGTGGAGGGAATGGGATTATGGTGTATGGCAATATTGCTTTGAGTATAAATGGGAGATATGATAGACTGTGTAATAGAGTGATATACTTAAAAAAACATGCTTTGAGTATAAGTGGGAGATTGTTAGGGTTGTATACTACAAAGTATACTTCATGCTTGTATTACCTTATTTCCCTATAACTACCTATCAACAACAAAAACAACAATATCATAGCCTAAGTCCCAAAATGCTTTGGGGTCGGCTAACATGAATCAATCTCTGAAAACTTCAAGTCGTCTCTAATAAAACAGTTCTATGAAAGGCAAAAGTGATAGGTGAAAAGTTTAGTACGTAAAAAAATGCATAAATAAATAAATAATAAAAAGTAAAAAAAATAGAAATATCATTATGAACAAAAAAACATCAAAAATAATCAACCACCCTAATTCTCTACCTCCACGGCATCCTGTCCAACTCCATAACTTCTCCAATCCCAAGAAACCTCATATCATTCTCAATCACTCTTATCCACGTTTGTTTAGGTCTTCCTCTACCCCTCACCGGACCATGTTGTAATGTCCGGTATTTTCATTTTCCGTTATCTTGTATTATGTTGTGTCAAGAATTACACTCTCCGACCGGCGATCGCCTCGGAGATCGGGCGACCGAGTCACTGCCGAGCAGCCGAGGCAGAACTGCCGACCAGCGACCAGGCGGCCGAGCCTTAACCCAGCGGACAAGCTAAATTGGCCAACCGAAGGTCCCAGGATAAGTCCCGGTGCCGAGCGATCGACATCAAATACGATCGTCTCTCGGTACTCGGCGACCGACTCCTGGCGACCGACAAGCGGACGACCATCCCTCAGCACCTGCCGACCGACCCTTGGTGACCGACCATTGCCGACCCTCAGCGACTGGCCGATAGCGACCTCTGATGACCAGCTAGAGACGACCGCCTCATGTCGATCAGGGCCGATGGTCATCCAGTCGGCAAAGGCCGAGCCTCAAGACTGGCACCACATGCAAGAGCCGAGACAAGATCCGCGAATCTCGGATCATTGACCACAGCCTGGCAGAATCTCTCCACCAGCCGACAAGCCGCCGAAAGTTGTCAGTAGGGCTGCATGTGCCAGTGACTCCGGACGCGTGCTGGCTCCTCATTGGACCGCCCAGCTGGCGCCAGCTTCTTCCTTGGACTCTAGCCTAACAGCCCGGGTGATCGCCCCATTATAATATTGGCCGGCGGACGATCGCCCCATTATTATAATGGCCGGAAGGCGATCGCCCGCCAGAGGACAAGACCCGGCTGCCCCTATATATACAAGGCACCCTGCACTCGGCCAAAGGGCTGCATTATCGCGATCTCAACACATTACAGAAGCAAAACACCCAGCACTTGGCTATCTCCAACTCTTGGCAACAGCTATCATTCGGTACTTCTTCTCCCGGCCTCTCTCATCAAGAAGACGATCGGCAGGGACGAAGAACATCGAGCTTCGCTCAAGAGCCGGATTAACAGAGTCTTTTTACACTCATTGTATTTAGATTTCTCTCATTAATACTTGTATCCACGAATATTTGTATTAATATCATCTCGCGAGAGCATTCAAGCCCGGGACTAACAACCCCGGCAAATCTAGTGTTTATTCATTTTCTCTCGGAAGTGCTCCCGCAAATTGTTGTTTGTTGTCCGTCTCCAGCAGTATTTAATCTTCGGATAGATATTTTGGGCAACAACAATTGGCGCTAGAGGAAGGGTATCTAACCCTCAAATTTTAATTCCTACCGTCCCGAAGAACACTCACTGTTCTCGGGGCAGATACTTGAAGTGACACTCACTGCACTTCAAAGAAATCTTTCAGAAATCATGTCTTCCGCCTCCGCGTCGAAGAAAGCCCGACCGGCTGCACCCTGCCTCCCCGGGCCCGAGCCGCAGCCGATGGTGGAAGGCAGCCGCCGCGGTCAGAGACGCTCGATCCCATCCCTGGACGGCGGCCCAAGCCTCTTGCTCGATCAGCTCCGAACCAAGGAACAGATCGACGAGGTCACGACCGTCCTACAGGAGCGACGGAGTTCTCTCGACGCGCCCCCTGCTATCACCCCCTCGGTCGCCCGCCGGAAGTCCAAGCGGAAGCTCAAGGCGTTACTGGCCGAGCGATCGCCAGGAGGCTCTCGTCCGCAAGAGGAGACGCTCGGCAGCCGGGGCACCTCTGTCTTCGATCGCCTGGGCAGTGACCCGACCTGGCGACCGGGGCAGTCCGGCCCCAGTTACGAGACGACGGAGTTTGATTCCGTCACCAGGAGCTCGGCCTACCCGGCTCCCAGAAGGCAGCCCAGCCGTCTGGCTCCCCCTCGCCAGATTGCCGAGGTCGGCAGCAGTGGAGTCCGGAGATCGGTACACGATCGCCTCGGCTCCCGCTCCCAAAGCCGATCCGCAAGCAACCGAGCCACGGCGATTGCCGCATTGCAACGTCAGCTCGACGACGTGAAAGCGCTCCTGGAATCCAGGGCAGGCGCCATGAAGACGATCGCCGAGCCAAGCGAGCCGCTCGCGATCGACATCGAGCTCGCCCCCGTGCAGCACAGGATCGCTCCCCCGCAAACACCCATGTACGAGGGGCGATCGGACCCCCAGACGCACCTGAGGAAGTTCAACATCTACATGACCGGGTGTGGGGCATATGACGCGACCAGGTGCCGAATGTTCCCTATGACGCTGGACGACCTCGCCCACCGGTGGTACACCTCATTGCCACCTCGGTCCATTGGCTCCTTTAACGAGCTGGCGCACGTCTTCACGGAGTACTTCGCCACCAGAGTCGTCCGGCCTGAAGGTCGCCTTCGCATGATGCAAATCAAGCAGGGAGAAGAAGAATCCGACTCGAACTACATCGACCGGGTAGACGGGATCATCCTCAACGGCGAGCCCGTAAGCGATGAGACCGCCCTCTACGCGGTCCTAGGAGGATTTCAGGGTTTTTCGCCTATGTTCAGGCATCTCACGAAGACCCAACCTACGACCTACGTAGCCTTCCGGGCTAGAGCCGCAGATTTCCTGGCCAGGCAAAGGCTTCTTCTTAGCCTAGGAGTACCGCGATCGGCGCCCGAGCGACGACCTCCAGTCTTCCAGCCCGATCGCTACTATCCAACAGAGCCGAAGGACTCGCTCACCGCCTACAGTCCATCGTGAGGGACTAAGGATCGCGATCGCCTCCACCACACATCATAAAGCCATGGTCCTGGTAGTCGATAGAACCGGCTGCTTCGGCCATGCAAGGTCCCTTTCGGCCGAGATCGCCCGCCCTTCGTTTAAATACGAGGCCGGCGTAGTCTAAGGGCTCTCCAACATTAATCAGTGGACATGTGCCATTACCCCCGTCTCAACGTACACCGTCGAGGTCGGCCATCTCCATGGCTGGCCGAGGTGGAAGCAGAGCTAACAAGCCGCGGGCGTGGAGTTGATTCATCCGACGCTGCCCCGTGCAAGGACTCCTCTAGACCGAGACCGCACGCCCTTCATTTAAATACGAGGCGAGGCGCAGCCTAACAGAGGACCCTCATAATAAAGTGAGTCACGAGACACTCAATGTCTTCGCGCATCAAGACACGGTCATGGAGTCGGTCCATCGAATTCCGCGACTGTGCACGATTCCTCAAACATGCGAAACCACCAAGTTTCCGAGGGGGATCGGCCAATGTTGTTTTTTGCAGGTACAAAGACCGAAAGATAGCTAGCCAATCAACCATGATAGCCCAAGTCCGAATCCTAAGTCAGTTCAGCAAGATCGCCCGTCCTCATCTTACACGATCGCCAGCAAGAACCACCTCGCCCGATGCCTTCAACATAGGAGCAAGTTGGGGGGCAATTGTTGTGTCAAGAACTACAATCTCCGACCGGCGATCGCCTCGGAGATCGGGCGACCGAGTCACTGCCGAGCAGCCGAGGCGTAATCGCGACTAGCCGACTGTGCCGAGCCTTAACCCAGCGGACAAGCTAAATCGGCCAACCGAAGGTCCCAGGATAAGTCCCGGTGCCGAGCGATCGACATCAAATACGATCGTCTCTCGGTACTCGGCGACCGACTCCTGGCGACCGACAAGCGGACGACCATTCCTCGGCACCTGCCGACCGACCCTTGGTGACCGACCATTGCCGACCCTCAGCGACTGGCCGATAGCGACCTCTGATGACCAGCTAGAGACGACCGCCTCATGTCGATCAGGGCCGATGGCCATCCAGTCGGCAAAGGCTGAGCCTCAAGACTGGCACCACGTGCAAGAGCCGAGACAAGATCTGCGAATCTCGGATCATTGACCACAGCCTGGCAGAATCTCTCCACCAGCCGACAAGCCGCCGAAAGTTGTCAGTAGGGCTGCATGTGCCAGTGACTCCGGACGCGTGCTGGCTCCTCATTGGACCGTCCAGCTGGCGCCAGCCTCTTCCTTGGACTCTAGCCTGACAGCCCGGGTGATCGCCCCATTATAATATTGGCTGGCGGACGATCGCCCCATTATTATAATGGCCGGAAGGCGATCGCCCGCCAGAGGACAAGACCCGGCTGCCCCTATATATACAAGGCACCCTGCACTCGTCCAAAGGGCTGCATTATCGCGATCTCAACACATTACAGAAGCAAAACACCCAGCACTTGGCTATCTCCAACTCTTGGCAACAGCTATCATTCGGTACTTCTTCTCCCGGCCTCTCTCATCAAGAAGACGATCGGCAGGGACGAAGAACACCGAGCTTCGCTCAAGAGCCAGATTAACAGAGTCTTTTTACACTCATTGTATTTAGATTTCTCTCATTAATACTTGTATCCACGAATATTTGTATTAATATCATCTCGCGAGAGCATTCAAGCCCGGGACTAACAACCCCGGCAAATCTAGTGTTTATTCATTTTCTCTCGGAAGTGCTCCCGCAAATTGTTGTTTCTTGTCCGTCTCCAGCAGTATTTAATCTTCGGATAGATATTTTGGGCAACAACATATTGTTTGTGTTTTTACGCTGGATATTTAGGTCTTGATATGGATACATATCATCAACAGATATATGACATATACATCTCGAAGGTGAAAAAGCATACAACGGATATATGACTATAACAAACACTACGATATTAACCTATACTACAAGAAGAACATAACATACGCTAACAGAACGTACACTTCGTAGGAGACAGAAGCTAGTGGACTGGAATGATGAGAAGATAACGTACGCAAATAAGCTCAACCTGCACTATACATAAAGATTAACGTACATAATGAAGAGGCAGAGTCCAATGGTAGTTTAGGCCTTGAAGCCTATAAATACCACTTCATATGGTATTTAATACCCAACAACTTCAAGCAAAGTATTCATACATCAGATATTGTTATATTCATTATTGTTGTTGTAATCGAGCTTATTTCATAAGAGTTCGAGTGTTTAATTCACTCAAACATACACGAGACAAAAGAAAGGATTATAGATTTGATACGGTGTTATTAGGATCATGGATCTGGCATTGTTAGAATCACAATCTAAATCCGAGTGAGGTTTGTCTAGTAATCGAAAGCTAGATAGGTTGATTCCTTGTCTGATAGAAAAGGAAAACGGTTTAGCTTGGACCGACAAAAAGACAAGAGCATAACAGTTTATCTTAGACCGATAGAAGACAAGATTGTAACAGTTTACCTCGGACCGATAGAAGACAAGGCGAAAATATTAATCTTAAGACTATAGAAAAAGATACAAAGAGAGGACGTATGTATATTTGGCTGAACCTCTATATATCATGTGTCGTTTATATTCCGCATTTCAATTACACTTCCACAAACATAAAAGAGTTTAAAAACTCTACTCCTCACTATTATCCTCCCTTCAAGTGGCGGTACCTAGCCCAACACTTTACTGTGATAATACTGGTGTAGTCTCAAATTCGTGGGAACCACGAGCTAAATATGGCAAGTAAACATATCAACTGCAAGTACCATATCATGCGACAGTTCGTAAATGAAGGAGATGTTGTTGTATCTAGGATTGGATCGAAAGATAATCTTGCTGATTCTTTCACAAACAGCTTACCCCCAAAAGTTATTGAAGGGCATGGGTTTATGGTGTATGGCAGCATTGCTTTGAGTATAAATGGGAGATATGATAGACTGTGTAATAGAGTGATATACTTAAAAAAACATGCTTTGAATATAAGTGGGAGATTGTTAGGGTTATATACTGCAAAGCATACTTTATGCTTGTATTACCTTATTTCCCTATAACTACCTATCAACAACAACAACAACAATATTAGATCCTTAGTCCCAAAATGCTTTGGGGTCGGCTAACATGAATCAATCTCTGGAAACGTCAAGTCGTCTCCAATAAAACAGTTCTATGGAAAGGCAAAAGTGATAGGTGAAAAGTTTAGTATGTAAAAAAATGCAAAAAATAAATTAATAATAAAAAGTAAATAAAAAATAGTAATAATCATTATGAAAAAAAACTCAAACATAATCAACCACCCTAATTATCTCCCTCTACGTCGTCCTATCCAACGCCATAACTTCTCCAATCCCAAGAAACCTCATATCATTTTCAATCACTCTTATCCATGTCTGTTTAGGTCTTCCTCTATCCCTCACCGGCCTATGCTGTAATGTCCGGTATTTTTGTTTTTCGTTATGTTGTATTGTTTAGGTCTTATATTTTTTTGTTGTCGTTAAATCGGAATGATTTTTAACGTGATATCATGTGTGTTACTATCATGTAGTGATTTTAGTTGAGGATGACTTGCTGTCATAGTTGTTGTAGGTTATGTCTCGAGGTATATTTGTTATTGTTTCGGTGTTTTTGAATAACCGGAACGTCGTCGAGTGTCCAACCTGACTGTCGGAGTCATTGAGATTCACTACTGTGCTCAGTAGTGGTGTTACGACCGTAAGAGTTATGAGTTACGACCGTATGTATTGTTGGTTATGGCCGTAAACTGATTGTTGTTACGGCCGCAATGTGTAACCCAAATTTTTTATTCCGGTCGCCTTGAACTATTTTTCAGTCGGTGTTGGTTATTTCATTTCGTTATGATCATGTGAAATTCGTTTTTCCATCGTAAACGGTATGTTATATTCTGTTGTAGTGTTTGTCGAGTGAGATTTGTTGTTACGTGCGTTTCTTGATGTAAATGTGTGCTTGGGGTGTGGTATGTTATGTTTCGTAAATTGCTCGTTAGTGTTTTGAATCATGGCTGGTGCGTTAGTGTGACCGAGACATTGTCGAACGTCTAACCGGACTGTCGGATTGGTCGAGTTTCGGCCGTAAGGCCTGGTCGAGTTACGGCCGTAAGGCACTGTCGGTTACGGCCGTAAGGCATAGTCGGTTACGACCGCAAGACATGGCCTAGTTATGGCCGTAATGCCTTGCCGATTATGGCCGTAAGAGTGAGGCCGAGTACGACCGTAAGGGTGAGGCCGAGTACGGCCGTAAGAGAGGGGCCGAGTACGGCCGTAAGGGAGACCGAGTTACGTCCATAAGGACCTTGGTGTTACGGCCGTAATGGCTTTGTGATAATGACCGTAACACACCTTCGTTTTTTGGGCAGTAGGCATGGGGACCCGGTTACGGCCGTAAGGAGCTGCCGAGTACGGCCGTAAGCACCGAGTTACGGCCGTAACATGTGCGTTTATAAATGGGCTGGGCGACGGGAATTGAGATTCTTGGTCAATTCTACTCAATTCCAGGCTGTTTTGGAAGGGCTTTGTCGATTATATCAACATCTATTCCTTGTTTTTCGTCGGATCGAGGTAATTTCTTGAAACCTCATATGGTTGACTTTCGGATTTCCCCCTTGATTTTCGTTGTTTGTCCGATTTTGGTGAATCGGTTGATGTTATTGAGTATTATTAATCGTGTTCTATGGATTGTATATCCATATTTCGAGTTTGTATAACTCGATTGTCGATTCGAGTGTTTTTGGGAGTTATTGAACATTTAGTGTTCAATTAAATGTCCCAATGAGTTTTCCTTCGATAGTTTGGTGGGATTTCTGTTATTCTTGGTCTAGATTCTCGTTGTAATCGTATTTCCGTTGTTTTCGCCTGGAGGATTATAGGTGTTCGAGGGTTCCCGGTGGAGCCGTGCTCGTCAAAATGTTCGGTAGCGGTTAATAAGGCAAGTATCTTGCTATATGATTTGTGTCTTGTGAATAGATACTTCGTGTTGGGTTTATGATTTGGTTTACCATCGTGTATATGCTTTGTGTGAATTGATTATGAATTGTTTATTGCGAATATTTGATGGTAGTGAAGATATCCTTACTTGTTTAACGTTGTGTGATTGTGTTGGTTGTGTTAATCATATGGTTTGTGTCGTGCATGATTGGTCATGATTGAGTTATTGTGATGATTATGATATTCGTGTTAGATTGATTACATACTTGAATATGTATTGCGGTGTATTATTGGATGATTCGACATATTGGTAATAATGTGTGTTATTCGTGGTAATGGGTTGAGTTGATCAATATGAGTTTTGAAGTGCCAGTGTGTGTGTTCCGGGTAGGGTCCGTTGAGGCCTCTGGAGTTCGGTACATGATGTGTACGAACAACGTGTGTGATCCGGGTAGGGTCTACCGAAGCCTCTGTAGTTCAGTACATGATGTGTACGAACAATGCGTGCGATCCGGGTAGGATCCGTTGAGGGCTCTGAAGTTCGGTACATTATGTGTACGAAGAGCGTGTGTGATCCGGGTAGGGTCCGTCTAGGCCTCTGGAGTTTGGTACATGATGTGTACGAACAATGTGTGTGTTCCGGGTAGGGTCCGTCGTGGCCTCTGGAGTTGTACATGATGTGTACGAACAGTGATCGTGTAATAGTGATTGAATGGATAACGTTTTGAAATTGGGTCTCGGACCCATGAGGATAACTTAGCCAATGTGTTTTGAAATGAGAATCGAGCTGAGGCCCTAACGATTTCGAAAAAGGTTTTGTAAATTAGGACTCGAGGTCCAAGAGAATTTCTACTTTTAAAATTCCCGAGATGATGAGTTATTTTTCAAATATTTCTTTGCTTGAGTTCAAAATTCTAAAATTTCTCGGGAGTATTTTGATAGTTGATTGCCGTATCTAATTCGTGGTTGCTATTTGCTTGTTGCATTTTGTATAGTATTATACTTGCACTAGTAAAACAGTGGAGTTTTGCTAACCCCCGAGTAATCGGGGGTGAATGTCTGTTTTGCGTCCAGATATATGCAGGCTCGTGGGATCAGTCACATGATCGGCACAGGAAGTGACGAGCTACGATACTAATCAAGAGTCGGGAGTTAAGTCGAGTTGTGTTGTATCCTCAGAGTGTAATTTGCCTTCCGCTATTTTTTTTTATCTTTACCCCCCTGTGTGGATATTCATTGTAAAGAGTTGAATTTTTCTGTTTGTGTCAGTAGTACGACCTCACCAGTCTATGTAGTTGTTTATAATTGAACTTAATGCCCCGGCCGGGCAAACACTTGGTCGTTTTGTGATGTTTAGCCTGGTAGATCCTCGTGTGAAGGATCTACGGCGTGTAATATTCCCATACTGTTTTGGGGGTGTTACATAATGAACGTTCGTATTTTGGGCAGTATCCCAGAGGGTACTTGTGGCCGTAAGTCCTGGGTGTTGCGTCCGTAAGGATGAAGAGTTAAGGCCGTAAGTTGTGCCTGTTACGGCCGTAACATGCCACCGGTATATAAACCAGTGGCAGCATCATTTTCGGGGCAGAACTCCATTTTCTCCCCCTTTCGTTTATCTTCGCGATTATTGGGGCCAGGATGGATTTTTGAGCTTGGGGAATCGATCTTCATCATTGTTGGAAGCTTAATTCGTGTCTAATACCATTCTCCAAATCGTCCGTCCAGATCGAAGGTAATTTTTTGTAATCTCCTAGGGTCGACCTTCGAGATTTTCTTCTTGAATTCAATGATTCGTTCGATTTTGGTGGTTTGAATGATGTTATTGAGTATTATTAAGCATGTTCTACAGATTGTATATCTGTATCTCAAGTTCGTCTGAACCCAATCAGGATTTTTTGTGTTCTAAGGAAATCTTGAACATTTAATGTCCGACTAAATGTCTCCGAGGGTTTCCTTCAGTTCTTGGATGTGTTTTCCATTGTTTTCAATCATTCGTATTTTCGTTGTTTTTGCCCTGAGGATTGTAGGTGTTCGTATTTTCGTTGTTCGTGTGAGTTGGTTGTGTATCCTGAAATTTGAAGGCTTTGTGATGATAGTGTTATTTTGGTATATGTGTTATGTGTTGTGCCATGTGTGGAGGATTTCGATATACGTGTGGGTTGGTTGTACAGTTGGTTGTGCAATATATTATGTATTGATCGTGAGTTATGTTGGTTGTGTGTCGTTGATTGATGACGGTTGTTGGGATTGTTGATGTTGTGTTATGTGCGTGTGATGTATGATTTCGTGGTGATCAATGTGATTGATTGACCGTGATCATTGTTGAAGGAATGTAAACGTGAATGTTATGTGTGGTAATGCTAAGTTCACTCGTGTGGGTTCTACGGGGCTTACGAGGATTCATGGCACATGTCCATGGGATCAGAACTTAGTATGTGGTGCTGAGATCCAATCATGTAGGTCTTACGAGGCCTATGATGACACATGGCACAGGTCCATGGGGTCAGGACACAGTACATCCAACCGTACGGGTTCAACGGGACCTACGGTGACACGTGACACAGGTTCATGAGGTCGGGACTGGTTGTTGTGATTGTTGTGTTGGCTCAATCCGTGTGGGTTGTTGAACCTACGGAGACTTGTGGCAAGCGATCACGTAGTCATGAGCAGGATTGATTGTTGTGATTGGTTAAGTCTGTGCGGGTTGTTGAACCTACGGAGACTCGTGGCAAGCGATCACGGAGTCATGAGCATGATTGATTGTTGTGATTGTTAAGACCTTGTCGGTTGTCGAACCTACGGTGACTCGTGACGGTGGATCACCGAGTCGAGAGTATGTTTCGGAAATCAAATCTTTGAAAATAATTCTTTTATGAAAACTGAATGACTGGGCCGAGACACAAGCAATTTGCGTAAGGATTTTCGTATTGAAAAACTCTTGAGTGTCTAAATGGGATTCTTGGGCTGAGACCCTAATGTTTATAAGGATTTTGACAAACTGAGGACATGAGTTCCTAATGATTTCTGTTTTCTAAAACTCCCGATATAATAGTTGTTATTCAAAAGACTCCAGCTGTGTTGTTTCTAGATTGCTAAAATTTCTCGACAGGTACTTGGTGAATGGTTGTCCTTATCTGATTTGTGGTTGTTAATTGCTTGATACACTTTGTATTGTTTGATACTTGCAGTGAAACAATGGAGTTTTACTAACCCTCGAGTAATTGGGGGTGGATGTCTGTTTTGCGTCCACGTATATGCAGGTTCTTGAGGAGCAGTTCCAGGATCGGCACAGAAAGTGACGAGCTACGATACTAATCAAGAGTTTGAGAGTTTGGTCGAGATATGTTGTATTGTCAGAATTGTAATCAGTCTTCCGCTGTATTGTACTTCGACCCCAGCGTGGGTAATGTTGTATAGAGTTATGATATGTTGATTGAATTGTGTGACCTCATCGGTCCGTGTAGTTTACATGTAATTGACCTTAACGGTCTATATTTTTGTAATGTTTGACCCTGATCAGGCAAGTATTTGGTAGGTATGTGATGTTTAGCCTGGTAGATCCTTGTGGAAAGGATATACGGCGTGTAATATTCCCATATGGTTTTGGGGGTGCTATATTTATGGTATCGGATCTTAGGTTGTGGAAACCTATGCTGTTTGGTTGAGTCGAGTCGTGATTTGTTGAGTTGTGTTTTGTCATGACATCCGAGTTGTCGAGTTATCTGAGATATATGTTGACACAGTTTGTCATCTGAGTTGTCATTTGAGATTAGTATCGTGGGCGGCCATCATCTTCGTGCGATTTGTGGATGTAAGTCTCATCTTTTATGTGAGATATATGTGTTTCATAATTTCAATTATGTGCATGTTGTATGATAAAATCCGTGTTTGATACTTGTGATATATCGCTTGTGTATTGAGCTGAATGTATTGATGGTATGGCACCGTGTGGTGCAATATAATGTGAAAACTGTGAACCATGATGTGTTCCAGGAAATGTGTTGAGGGTAGAGTTTGTCGAGAAACTCAGATGGATAGTTTTGACTATGTTTTAAACTTGGTGTTTATCAGTTATATTTGATTGAATTGGTGATCTTGTTTGCCGATTGGGCATGTGGTTTTGAGTTCGATTATTTTGGGGTAGTTGTAATCATGTTTGCTGCATGTAGGTCTAAAAACGATTTTCTGAAAGATTTTATGGGCTTGAATATGTTTTTGGGAAAATTGATTCTTGAAAATTTTGATGGTGCGGTTAAACAACGGTTTTGTATGGATTTCAAAATCGGTTGAACTTTGACGAGCTAGTCATGCATTTTCAAATAACACCTTCAGACGGTATTTTAAAAATGTGTTTTAAAGTACTTCGGACATTGCAAAATGTTACCGTCATTTTTAGATATGATCGAAAGGGTTTTGGGAAATTTTTATTGTGCAAAACGACTTTGATTTTCGGAATTTAATACGTTATGTGTTTGTGTGTTGGGACTAAGTCGTTACGACAAGTTTGTTATGTTTTTATGCTTGTCGGAGAAGTTTGCAGTGTTTCTAAATATCGGGGTACATTGTTAGGAGTCGATCCTTAACCTTCGGAGCCGTTTTGGGACTACTGGGACAATTCTGCTGTCTTGCAGCTAGTGGTTACGGCCGTAAGATGTTCTCCATTACGGCCGTAAGCTGGTAGATGTTACGGATGTAGGAAGTTAGTGTTATGGCCGTAAGCTTCTAGTTGTTACGGCCGTAAACTGCATGTTGCTACGACCGTAAGCTTTTGACTGACTCGGTAGTAATCTTGTTGTTATAGTTGTATCTGTGCCCTTTTACTGATCATTTGATTTCTATTGATATATTCGTATGGTTCGCCAGTGATGTCTGTGAACTTTAACTATTATGTAGGTAATATCGCACTCGGTTGGTTATCTTGTATGGGTATTATTGATGTGTTGTTGATCGTTACCATTCTTGCTAGCAAATTTTGGCTGTACACTTAAGTGTTGTGATGGCATAGTCTTATTTAATTGTATTATTCCATGACGTTATCTTCATGTGATTGTTGATCTGTGGAAACGATTAGTACGAGTGCAAGGGGGTTTTCCACCCGAGGATGGTTTGGCGAAACCTCTGGGGGTCGATGCTATAGGGTCATGGCAGCGGATTACCATGTGCGTTGTTATCCATGATGGTGTAGCGTGGTAACATGTGGTTACCTTGTATGTCGTTAATGGTGTTAATGATATATATTGATAAAGTCATTTTGATGATATCAGTTATCGAGTAGATTTGATATTTCAAAATGTTGTCTTGCAAATGATTTCAAAACGAAACAGTTATGATAATGGGTTCATGGTTTTGATTAAACGGCCGAGGTATTAATTTTTTTTTTAAAAACTCATTTCAGAAAAATCATTCAAACTCAAGAATTTCAAAATATTATCATTTGAACGAATACCACAGAATTTTTTTATTTTTAAAGAATGTTACAAATGTTGGACCACAATGATATGTATGTGGTTTTGACCGTGATTGTTTTGGTAAAGGTGGTACGATTTTGTTGTTGTAGTCAAGTGAATTACTTATGAAATTAAGTTCTATTATTGCAGTGATCATTCGTGTATTCGCATAATGACCTGGAGTGGATATTTTAGTGTGTTGCTATTGTTGTCCTATGTTGATTATGTGATGTTTTATTTTGTTATTCTGAACGGTTGTCCACTCAGTATGCCGTGAGGTTAGAGGAGTGAGTTCCATGAGCTTGTTACTCCTCATTGTCCTTCAGGGAGCACTCTTCGTTCGTTTGATCAATCTAAGAATCTACTCCGAAGGCGAGTAAGACGAGCGGTGTGAAGACCTGCTTCAACTGCAGTCGTGTGGGCCATGTGAGACAGAATTGTCATTCCCCACCAGTTAATTGTTTTAAGTGCGGTCAAGTGGGGCACCAAGCGGTGCATTGTGAGAACGTTGCTAAGATGTTTGAGAACCGGAGTTTCGTTCCTACTCTTGGGGGCCCAGTGGTGCCTACTTTTGGTATATGTGTTATGTGTTGTGCCATGTGTGCAGGATTGCGATATACATGTGGGTTGGTTGTACACTTGATTGTTCAATGTATTGTGTATTGATCGTTAGTTATGTTGGTTGTGTGTCGTTGATTGATGACGGTTGTGATTGTTGAGATTGTGTTATGTGCACGTGATGTATGATTTCATGGTGATCAATGTGATTGATTGACCGTGCTCATTGTTGAAGGAATGTGAACGCGAATGTTATGAGTGGTAATGCTAAGTTCACTCGTGTGAGTTCGACGGAGCCTACGAGGATTCATGGCACAGGTCCGTGAGATCATAACTTAGAATGTGGTGCTGAGGTCCAATCGTGCGGGTCTGATGAGGCCTACGATGACACATGGCACAGGTCCATGGGGTCAGGACACTGTACGTCCAACCATGCGGTTTCGATGGGACCTACGGTGACATGTGACAAATGTTCACGGGGTCGAGACTGGTTGTTGTGATTGTTGTGTTGGCTCAATCTGTATGGGTTGTTAAATGTAACACCCCAAGAAAATCCACCGGGAATATTATACGCCGTAGACCCTTTTTCCACAAGGATCTACCAGGCTAACCACCAAGATACGAATAAACGTTTGACCGGCCGAGGTCAAACAATATACTAACACGGACCGATAAGGTCAAATATTAAATTACACTAACCGATAAGGTCTCACGACTAAACCAATCCAAAAAATAAACTCAATATTGTACATACCCACACAAGGGACAAAATACAATACAGCGGAAGATTGAAAATAACTCAACAATACTACAACATCAAACTGGACTTTTAACTCTTGATTAGTATCGCGGCTCGTCTTCTTCCATGCCGTCCCTGTGGTTGCTCCAACGAACTAAGCACACCTGAAATGCATGATACGCATTTCCCCCAATTAAGGGGTTAGAATTTGAATGGCTAGTATAAGTATTCAGTCTATACAAAATATATCACGCCAGTATCAGTTATATTCAAGTAACAACAGTCGTGAAAGAATTTCCCGAGAGGTTTTCAATATTTAAAGTACAACTCAAGTCTTTGAAAATAATATAAATAAACCCGGGAGTTTTAGAAAATGATGGAAAGTCTTTTGGGACTTCAAGCTCAAGATTATAAAACCTTATTCGAAAATAATGGGGTCTCGGCCCAAATATCGTTCAAGTAACAAACATTTTTATAAATAGAAAATCTATATGGACCTCGAGTCCTTAGTTGCAAAACCATCTGAAGATGATTGGGTCTCAACCTAAAGTCATTTTCCACAAAACAACCTTTACACAACTGTTGGGATCTCAACCCAAAATTTCATCAAACCATAGTACACGAAAACAATAATAAGCTCGTTTTCCAACACCAAAACCTCACAGTCAAGGAGATAAACACTTACGACACATATCCTAGTGCCATTCTAGCCAAGTACCAAAATTCAGTATACAATGTACATTATCATTGAGAACCAAAATATTGTGATATTCCGGACATATCACAATTATCGGAAACATCAACATCATCCTCAAGATAAAAACCACACCTGGTAACCCGCGACCGTACCCCTTAGTATCGGTCCCCAGACGCCCCGTCGAATGCTCCGGGTGGGAAACCACTTCCGCTGCCATACCCTTTAGTATCGGCCCCCAGACACCCCGTCGAACACTCCGGGTGGAAGAACAACACACACACATTCCACAATTCACAGTTGCAAACCACAAGCCTCGAAAGTCAATCACAATATATATAATTAAGGCACTTGCTAGAATTGGCCAATTATCCGACGCATAGCTACGACCGACCCAGCTATACTACAACCTAACAATCCTAAACGCATCTCCACACATCAACGGCATAAAAACCTATCAACCATTACAACTAACCCAACTCATAACACACAACTTAACCCACACAACCCGATGATCACTAAAACATTATAGCACATGTCTAAGCGTACTATCTACCCGGCACTACGTCTCTATTGACATATCTCTATGACAAGCAATGAACCAACACTAACCTCACATAACCATATGACAACTACGATAATTCACATAAGGCACAATCAACAAAAATGCACAAACCAACACAATTTCATATGCAACTTCAATTCATACAATATAAATCGTATAGATAAGAATACTTGCCTCGATGATCGATAGGGAATTCCGACGAACAATGCTCCACCAACTAGCTCCGAACACCTATATACTCCGTGGAAAACCAACAACAACCAATTACTATGGGAATAACGAATAAAGACAACGGAAAACATGTCTAAGAATCGAAGGAAAACTCACTGAGACACTTAATCGAGCATTAAATGCTCAAGACTTCAATATGTCACCGAATCACAATTCAGATTATACGAAACTGGAATACGGGTATACAATCCATAGAACGTGATCAATAACAATGTTTAACAACAATTAATTCATAAAAACCGGATTAGAAATGAGATCAAGAGCAAAATCCCCAAAAAGGTGAATGATAGGTGGTAATTTTACCACATTTTTCTAGGATTTTATACTAGGTTTTTATCTCGTTTCGTGATTAATGTGCTCGTATTTGGCTTATTTATGATTAGTCGAGCCGTATTACGCGTTTCGGTTGGTTTTAGTGTGTTTGCAGGTTTTTAGAGCCAAAAGAACCCAAAACGAGACAAAGGACCGAGAGTCGAGTCAAACGGACGGAAGAAACGGATTTTTGCAAAAGTCAGACCACCTATCGGGCCAGCCTATCGGCCGATAGATGCGTCCGATAGGTGTTCCGAGCCCTATCGAGTGAAGTCGACCGATAGACCCGGCTGATAGGCTGCTCCGTGGGTTCTCGAGTTTTGACAGATTGTGACTCTTTTGGATAGATTTTGTTTCCTAGATTAGTTCTAATCGGGAGTTTAACTCCCATAGGCTATATACACCTCCTTCTAGACCTAGTTTAGGATTTTTTATCATCTTTAGCATACTTTTACGTTTTTTTGCAATTTTAATTCCTTTGATACTAGAACTTTTTGAAAAGCAGCAATTATTATTGTTTTTCTACTTTTTCGGAGATTGAAGACTCAGAGTTCATCCGGAAGGGTTGTAATCTCTCTTTTCATATTAATAATATGTATTCTCCATCTATTTCTTGTTTAATTTCAATTATGTCTAGCTAAATCCATTGATTGATTCTAGGGTTAGTAATTTTAATTGATGTTCACATGATGTCCCTTTGATTACCTTTTTACCTTTCATCCTAGGCTTGTGATCAAGATGTGTTAAATCTCATGCTAGATTAAAGGGCCCTTAATCGATGCATGTTAGCTAATTAATTTTGCCCGGAAGGATTAATTAATTAGTGGAAATACTTGATGCACAATATGATTTGATCTTAAGACTTGAGTGGAGTAAGATAAATCATAGATAAATAAGTTGACGCTTTTTAAGTGATTTAAATTCTTTGAGCCTTGCGGGAAAAGAGTTTAAATTAACTATCTTTCTAGGTTGCCTTGATCGGAATTCTAGGTCGGCTGAGTGATTATTTCTAGGATTGAATTAAAATTTGGGGAAAAGGAATCAAGTGAATGGATTGTGTGAACTCAATTAGATGATACTACCCTAGGATCAATTAGCTTTCAACTTGTGATTTTATCTTGCTAATTTGCTTTATTTGCTTGATTTAGATAATTCACTTTATTTTGCTCTCTTTGCATATACTTGGAATTCTTATCTTATTGTTCTAGATTTTTTATTTTTAGGATTAATTGTTATTTAATTTTTATTTTTCGATTTTTGAAGTTAGATAATTAGAAACAAACCAAATTTTCGGATTCCTAAATAGCAGTCAAATTTTGAGTAGAGTTACTTCCTTTATTTTCGACATATCAATTCCCTTGGGTTCGACACCTTGGAAATACTTCGAGGTTTTACAAATTTTAAAATTGATCGGATTTGAAAACCATACTACGCGAATTTCAGCGATCAATTTTTGGCGCCGTTGCCGGGGAATTGATAGAAAACTTAAAGGAATAATTCGAAAAAGAAGAGATTGTTACTTTAGGTTGTATACTATTATTATTAATATTCGATCTCGTTTCCTCACATCTTGTTTTCTCTTCCTTGTAGGCGGTGCATGATCACAAGATCCCAAGGAAAGGACTTATTTCCTTTGGATCCGGAAATCGAGAAGTCTTTGAGGAGGAAGAAGCAAGAAGCGAGAACCGAGACTATTTCTATACCTATCGTTGATACCATGGCCGACATTGTTGACCCACCACTAGAAGTCGCTCGTCCCGAGAAGATCCCTTTGAATGCCCGCTTTCGACCGAAGCTGGACGATTATCAAGAAGGAGGTTGGGGGACGATTGATGCCAACAACTTCGAGCTTAAGCCGTCCCTCATCGCTACGGTGAAGTCTCAAACATACGAAGGAGGAGTTAATGAAGATCCAAACGCTCATCTTGAGTCGTTTTTGGACATATGTGCCACCATCAAGCAAAACGGAGTGCCTCCGGATGTCATTAAGCTCCGCCTATTCCGGTTCTCCTTAGAAGACGATGCGCTAGATTGGTACAAGAGCCTAGATCGGAAGGAAATTGGTACTTGGAGAGAGATGACTCGGTTGTTCTTAGCACAGTTCTATCCTCCCTCGAAGGTGCAAAAACAAATCAACGATATCTTGCAATTCGAGCAATATGAGGATGAACACTTATACGAGGCATGGATCCGATTTAAGAAGCTACATCGCAAATGCCCACAGCATGGAATTGACAAGGAGGAAATCTACATTCGGTTTTATCGGGGTTTGACGAGGAAGGCTAGAAGAGAGTTGGACTATTCCTCGAAAGGGGGATTTCTTGCTAACGATTATGAAGAGGCCAAGAATCTCATCGAGCTAGCGGTCAACAATGATTACGAGGAGGTGACCGATAGGAAGATGACGAGAAGAAAGGTCCCATCCGGTGACGAGGACGCCTACGGTGATTTGAAGGCGAAATTTGAAAGACAACAAAAAGAGCTTGAGATGCTAAGAAAGAAGACTTTGGGAGTCAATACAGTTTTTGAAGAGCTAAACGAGCCTATTGCAATTGAGGAGGATGTAAATTACGTGCAAGGAGGAAACTTCCGGCAAGGGGGAAATAGGGGGAACTATTATCCGAACAATCGAAACCACCCTAATTTCTCCTATGCCAACCCGAACAATGCTCTTCAGCCACCACCGGGATTTAACGTGAAAAATGGGGTTATTCAAGAGCCGATTGCTAAGACACCGATGGAAGAGATGTTGGAACGGTTAGAGGCGAGTCAAAAAGATTTTATTTATAAAGCAGACAAGAGGTTCGGGGCTCTAGAGCATAGTGTGACATCTATTGGAAACTCAGTGATAGCCTTGACAAAGCAGATGTCGATGGTGGAGACCCAAATGGGTCAAATGGCGAACGCCCAAGCCGGAATTCATAAGCCGGGCCATTTTCCGAGCAGTACCGAGACCAACCCGAAGACGCAACAATGCAACGCAATCGAGCTTCGGAGTGGGACAAGGTACAGTAATCATGGGGCTGAAGTTGAGGAATCTGGAAACGAGGATGTACTAGAAACGGGAGCCGAGAACGAGAAGGAAGATGAAACGCAGCAGGCCTATCGTGCAAGACTATCGGCCGATAGGCCCACCCGATACCTAGACAGAATTCCAGAAATTGAGCCGATCGACCCCCCTATCGGTCGAAAGGCTCCTTTAGGTTCGAATGTGAAGGATTTTGAGGTAAAAGCTCCATTTCCACAGCGATTGGCCAAGTCGAGATATGATGAAAAGCTTCAACGGTTTATCGACATGTTTCAAAAGGTGAATATCAACATTCCACTTCTAGACGCTTTGAGAGACATGCCGGGGTATGTTAAATTCTTGAAAGATGCTGTGGCAAGCAAGAGGAAGTTGGCGAAGTTTGAAACAATAAATTTGACAGAGGAGTGTAGCGTTATCATTCAAAACAAGCTCCCGCTCAAGCAGAAGGATCCAGGACGTTTTACTTTAACATGCATGATTGGCGACCAAACGTTCCGTAATGTGTTGTGTGATCTCGGGGCAAGCATCAATCTTATGCCTCTATCCATCTTTAAGAGGTTGAAGATTGGGGAGATGAAGCCGACTACCATTTCTCTACTCATGGCGGACCGGTCGATCTCTTATCCGAGGGGAGTTGTGGAGGATGTGTTCGTTAGAGTCCAACACTTAGTCTTCCCGGCCGATTTCGTAGTTCTTGATATGCCCGAGGACGAGAATCAACCATTGATCTTTGGGAGACCGTTTCTAGCGACGGGGAGAGCACTTATCGACGTCCAAGAGGGTGATCTTACCTTCCGGGTTAATGATCAAAATCTGAAAATTTCCATCTATGACGCGATGAAGAAGCCCGAGGATGCGCCCGAGGAATGTTATGCAATTGAGTCTATTATGCCGCCCCCGACCGACTTGTTGGAGCATTGCATTTCACAATCCATTTACTCACATTCCGATGTTGAAGAAATTTCCGAAGATTTGCCAAAGTATGTTCGAATGTTGGAGGCGAACGAGTTTCGATCTAATGAGAGGGGCGTATGCTATCTTGATGTCAACAAACCCGTTCAAGGGGAAGTTGTCGCTGAGGACCGATCGATCGAGGTGCCGAAGTTAGAACTTAAGCCGTTGCCGGATCACTTACAATATTGCTTCTTGGGCGAGAACGAGTCCTATCCCGTGATAGTTTCTTCTTCTCTCGGACCTACTAACTTGGAGAAGCTATTACGGGTGCTGCGAAAACACAAAGGGGCGATTGGATGGACGATTTCGGACATTAAGGGAATAAGCCCTTCTATTTGTATGCACCGGATTTTGCTAGAAGACGATCATAAGCCGAGGGTGCAACCGCAACGAAGATTAAATCCGGCAATGCAAGAGGTTGTGAGAAAAGAGGTGCTCAAATTGTTAGATGCCGGGATGATATATGCGATTTCCGATAGTGAGTGGGTGAGTCCTACTCAAGTCGTCTCTAAGAAAGGGGGTATGACCGTGATCAAGGACGAGAAAGATGAATTAATCGCGACAAGGCTAGTCATGGGATGGAGAGTTTGTATCGACTACCGGCTACTTAATGCGGCGACGAGGAAGGATCATTTTCCACTTCCATTTATTGATCAAATGCTAGATCGTTTGGCCGGACACGAGTATTATTGCTTTTTGGACGGGTATTCGGGGTACAATCAAATTGTTATCGCTCCGGAAGACCAACACAAGACCGCTTTCACGTGCCCTTATGGGGTATTCGCTAGGGCTGGGGGCGGGGCGGTTTGGGGCGGGGCGAGAGTGTAACCGCACCCGCCCCGTATTTTTTGTGCGGTGCGGTTTTATGCGGGGCGGGGCATTTTTACAACTTAAAACCGCACCGCGCCACACTTTTCGCGGGGCAAGAAGGGAGCGGGGCGGGGCGGGGCGGAGTGAAATAGGATTTGACTATTTTTTTTGTTTTTTATCTTGTTATATGCGGGGCGGGGCGGGACGAAGCGGGGCGGGGCGGGACGGATGAAATAATAATAAAAACGCACTCGTTTTATATTTTTTTTGGCGGTGCGGGTTTGATGCGGGGCGGGAAATTTTGATATATCAAACCGCACTCCCTCGCCATTTTTGCGGTGCGGGGCGGGACGGGACGTGCGGGGCGGTTTTTTTGCCCAGCCCTAGTATTCGCTTACCGGAGGATGCCGTTTGGCTTGTGCAACGCACCCGCAAATTTTCAAAGGTGCATGATGGCCATCTTTCACGGATTAGTCGAGAACATAATGGAGGTATTTATGGATGATTTTTCAGTTTTTGGTTCATCTTTCGACCATTGCTTGAAAAATTTATCTTTGGTACTTGCCCGGTGTGAGGAGACGAACCTTGTTCTAAATTGGGAGAAATGTCACTTCATGGTGCAAGAGGGAGTAGTGCTGGGGCATAAAGTATCTTTGGAAGGATTGGAGGTTGATCGAGCGAAGGTGGTTACTATCGAGAAATTACTGCCTCCAACCAATGTTAAATCAGTACGAAGCTTCCTAGGCCATGCGGGGTTCTATAGACGGTTCATTAAGGATTTCTCAAAAATCACGAAGCCGTTATGTTCCTTGCTCGAGAAAGACGTGAAATTTGAGTTTGATGATGATTGCTTGAGGGCGTTTGAGACATTGAAACGAGCCTTAATTTCGACGCCGGTCTTGATCACTCCGGATTGGGGTGCACCATTCGAGTTAATGTGCGACGCGAGCGATTGGGCCGTTGGGGCCGTTTTGGGTCAAAAACGGGATAAGCTTTTCTGGGTAATTTATTATGCGATCAAGACGATGGATTCAGCCCAAATGAACTACACCACGACGGAAAAAGAGTTGCTCGCTGTGGTCTATGCATTCGACAAATTCCGACCTTACCTAGTGGGCACTCACACTATTGTTCATACCGATCACGCAGTGATTCGCTATCTATTTGCCAAGAAGGATTCGAAGCCGAGATTAGTGAGATGGATACTCCTTCTACAAGAGTTCGACATGGAGATCCGGGATAGGAAGGGGTGCGAGAATGTTGTTGCCGATCACCTTTCCCGTCTCGAGAAGCCGGTTGAGGGAGAAGATTCGAGGGTCGAAATAAAGGAGAACTTTCCGGACGAGCATATCCTAGCCTTGGCCGACGATACACCATGGTACGCGGACTATGTTAATTTCCTTGCTATCAAGCATGTTCCAACGGGTCTTTATTCTCATCAAAGAAAGAAATTCTTCCATGACGTTAAATTCTACTATTGGGAAGACCCTATTCTTTATCGGAGGTGCGCGGACGGGATTATTCGCATGTGTGTTCGACAAAGCGAATGGCAAAGGATAATTGAAGAATGCCATAGTGCACCGAGTGGGGGTCATTTTGCAGCGAATCGAACGGCCATGAAGGTGTACCAATGTGGCTTCTATTGGCCTTCTATTCATAAAGATTGTCAAGCTTTTGTGAAACATTGCGATATATGCCAACGATTGGGGAACATAGCAAAAAGAGACGAGATGCCGCAGCACGCTATTATGGAAGTAGAGTTGTTTGACGTATGGGGTATCGATTTTATGGGTCCGTTTGCAAAATCACGAGGCTATTCGTATATTTTACTTGCGGTCGACTACGTGTCGAGATGGGTTGAGGCGATTCCGACGATTACGAACGATTTGAAAGTGGTGATTAAATTTCTTAATAAGAACATTTTGACTCGTTTCGGGACTCCACGAGCTTTGTTGAGTGACGGGGGGAGCCACTTTAATAATAGGTGGTTAGGAACCCTTCTTGCAAAATATGGAGTTAAACATAAGATTACGTCCGCCTATCATCCGCAAGCTAATGGACAAGCCGAGCTCGCCAATCGGGAGATCAAACAAATTTTAGAGAAGACGGTCACGAACAAGAAGGACTGGGCAAAATATCTAGATGATGCACTTTGGGCTTATCGGACCGTGTATAAGACTCCAATTGGAATGTCTCCATACCAGCTCGTCTTTGGGAAATCCTGTCATTTACCGGTGGAGCTGGAAATTAAAGCGTATTGGGCCACTAGACGGATTAATTTCGAATTTCTTGAGGCTAGTGGATCGAGAAGAGAGAAGCTGCTGGAAATCGACGAGTGGAGAAACGAGGCTTTCGAAAATGCGAGGATTTACAAGGAAAGAGCGAAAATGTTTCACGATGATCGCATTCGGAAGAAGGACTTCGTCCCGGGAGACGAAGTGCTCGTTTTCAATTCTCGGCTTCGTCTATTTTCGGGGAAGTTGATGTCGTGGATCGTCCATACACCGTCTTTCAAGTAAATCAAAACGGATCATGTGTCGTGATGAAAGAAGATGGGAACAAGTTTATTGTGATCGGACATCGGATGAAGCACTATTTCAAGCCGTTGCACCACGAAGAGAAGTATGTTACTTACCTCGAAGACCCGGAATGAATGAGGTATCGTCTAGCTAAAGACGTTAAACGTAGCACTTGTTGGGAGGTAACCCAACGTATGTATATTAGTTCGTTTTATTCGTTTGTTTTCGATTGTTCGTTTGCGTGATTTTTGTAGTTTCTAGTTTCGTAGTAGCTTTGTTAGTTTTGTTAAGTTCTAATCCATGCACGCCGAGTTTTGGATACTTGCAGGTCTTTAATCGCCATATCCAAGCGAAAACGGGACCAAGTATGCGAAATAGAAAAAGTTGAAATTTTTTTTGATAGGGTGCCTATCGGGCGAGCCTATCGGCCGATAGGCCCGGCCGATAGGCTGAGGAAAATTGAAAAAATTAAATGTTACAAGCAGTGGTCGATAGGCAGACCCTATCGACCGATATCATGACCCGATATGTATGCTTGCAGCCTCGGGGGTACTATCGGCCGAGCCTATCGACCGATAGGTCCCGCCCGATAGTCAGGTACGTAATTTTCTGAGTGCCTATCGGCCGATAGGCCAGGCCGATAGGACATACCCGGTCCAGTATCCGCTTCGACCCGGTTGATTAATAACCCCTTTTAAACACCTTAACCACCCGTTTTTCTCACACACACACACACACCTATCGGCCGATAAGAATACAAGGGGCGATTTTCTCTACTGTTCTTCCTTCAAAATTCGATCAAGGTACTTAATTTCGACACTTAATCCTCTTGTTTTTCAATTCTATACATGTTTTGAAGCACTTTGACGGATTCTTTTTGGAGTTTTGATGAAATTCGAATTGGGGATCCACTTTTTGGGGGCTTTTGTTAGACTTTGATGTTCTGTGAATTTTATGCCCGATTGTTGATAGAATCTTGATGGAAACATGTTATCTATGCTTGATTGTTCATGGGTACTTCGAATTGGGGGATTAATTGATGAAATTGAACGAATTTTGAAAAAACCCCCAAATTGGAAGAACCCTAATTTCGAATTTGTTGAAATTGGGTAAATTTGTTGAATTGAATTGTTAATTGGGATTGATATGAGTTGAATTGTTGATGATGATTCGAATTTTGAATGAATTAGATTGGATTGGAGAGAATTTGTCCTAATATGATCGTAGTGTGTAGTTTTGTTATTGTGGGTTGTGATTTTGATCCTTTGAATATGAAATGGGGGAGTCGAAGTTTGGGGGAGGTTGTGTGATTTGTTGATCGTAGTATATGGCTGTCGGGTCTATGATTTTGATGTTTATTGGACATTATAGGGCTCTTAGTTGATATTGTGGGATTATTGGATTATGTCGACACTCGTTGAATGTTTGCATTATGAGTTGCTTATTGGATATTGATTGGATGGTTGTTTTGTAGGAACTTTGAAATGGCTGGAAATCAAAGCAAGAAGTCGAAGCCGTGTAAGGCCGGAAAGTCTAAGGCAACCACAGAGAAGGAAAGGGCTCCGACGAAGGTAGTGCCGGCTATTCAGATCCCGGCTGCGCTTGACCCGAAGAAGTTCAAGCTAAGATTGACTGGATCTGAGTCTAAAAGAAGGTGGTCGCACCTTATCGGAATGCCACACAAGCATTGCCGATTTTTGCATGAGGAGACAGCTCGGGGTATGGGGATATACGATGATATTATGTTACTAGCGAGACAGTGCGGGTTTGAGCACATTTTTCGGGCAAACTATCTCGCTTACCACGTGCTCACCGTGGAGTTTCTGTCCACGCTTGAGGTTTTTAGGGAGCACGGGACTCCGGCATCTATTCGCTTCAACCTCGACGACACAGAAAGGGAGCTCTCGGTCGACGAAGTTAACGCCATTATCAATGGGGCCGAGGACGGGTCATTCCATCAGGGCGATCATGCCGAAGAAAACATAGAGCTGTGGTCCACGATGATTTACCCCAGGGAGGAGACGTTTCTCATTTATAATCCGACGTATGCCAAGGCCTCCTCGATCAGGAACCCAGTTGTCCGTTATGTCCACCGTCTGTTCACCTCGATGATTTTGAGCCGTACCGACTCGGGGATGTGCTTGTCCACTGATCTTCACCTTTTACGGTCGGCCTTGAACGGTAGGCGGAAGCACGCTGGATGTTTTCTGATTGAGCACATGGAGAAACAATCCCGGCTGACCGGGAAGCAGAGGATTGGGATTGGGGCGTTCGTGACCCCTATCGCGGAGCATCTCGGGGTGCGCATTAGAGGAGAGCCGGTGTCCCGAGACATCTATTTGGATAAACCGGCACTGCAGAGGCAAGAGATGCTTGCCTTCACCGAGGGGTTCGACTGGAAATTGCACGGTCGGAACAAAACCGTGTCCCTCTTCCGACTCCCCTCTCCGACCTTGACCTCTGTGATGGGCGACGCGTCCGATGTATATGAGAGGTGGAGTATGAGCTCCGAGGCTCATTTGGCACTTATCCGACCGTTGGATGCGTCTCGTAAGAGGTAACGCCGGGAGGTGACCATTGATGAGCCGTTCTTGGAGGGAGCCGAGGAGGAGCTGGATGATATACCCGAGGGGGTAGCCGTGACGAGATTCCCACCGGTGGAGGTAGTAGTTTTCAGATGAGAGCTCCGGATTTTGAGGCTTTTGAGTCGAGATTTTTTTGAGAGAGAGAGGAAGAGGCAGGAAGATAGGTGGGCCCAGGAGGACCACTACAACCGAATGGTACACGAGATGTACCACTTTGCTCCTTTCCCTGATTCACATGCCCGCTATGATCCGAGCTCGCCGACAAACCCGCCATTTCCGCCACAGTGATCAGGTACTCCGTTAACAAAGCCACTCCTTTCTCTTTTCAAACTAATTCCTCCTTTGGGATGCGAAATAAGTTTGGGGGGGGGGGAAGTGCGGCTTTGTTAATTTCGGCACGTGTGAGTACCTTGTATGCCTTGTATCACTATTTGCTTGTGTTGGTGCCCGTTGTTTTTATTTGTGCTTCTCATATTGGTGTTGCGTGGATTTGGCTTTTGTTGCTTAGTTTTTAGATTTTTATGTTCATTTTCGTTTGGTGTGTTTGTCAGTTTCTATTTTTTAGGTCGTAGTAGTTTTTTTGCTTTCGTGTTTGCTTTTATTTGCTTTTCGTTGTTTGCTTTGATGCCTTGCTTGGGTAAATAGTTTTTTTTTTAGATTTTGGTCTAGACTGAGCATGTCCCTAGGCCATAGACATAAATTTGTTCGTGAAAAAATTGGCCGATGATATTAAAACTTGTTTTTCGTGAAAACTTTTTTCGGTATTATGCTTGGGACTTTGGCCGAGTCTTGCATTGTGGGTAATTCTAAGTCTAGTTTTAGTAATTCGGGAAATCGTTTTGTTTAGCCGTGAGGATCTTTGAGCCTTTGGTGCATGCTAATGCCTATTTATTGTTGAGAGATCATGTAGTGCATTGTACTTCTAGAACTTGCCTTGGTTCTTAGTTGAGGCCACACATGTATGCGTAGATTAGGAGATGATCTTAGGCCGTCTCTTGTTTTAGCCGATTTTCCCAAACACTAACCTTTACATATTTATCCTTTGCTACCCCATTTGAGCTTTTATTAGCCTTTTATTCATAGCCGGTGATAGGGGAAATGGAGGGTATTTATGGGAATCCTTAGTTGAAGTTGGTGTAGGTGAAATTGGTGGTTTGTCGTTTGATATTTATAGAGATGTCTTAGACCCCATTTTATGAACCGAGTATCCCTATAGACTCTATGATGTGTGAGAAGTCGATAGTAGAAAAAGCGAAACATTATCAAATCATGTTGTCGACTGAAAAAAAAATAATAATAATATGAAGAAGAAAATGATAAAATGGCAAAGTGAGTCACTTGACCTAATAGAGTATAAGGGGATCGCTCGGGCATACATTAAAAAGTACTTGGGGTCGAGAAAAATAAAAAGGTTGGGATTTGATTGCATGATGGATTGGTGATTGAGTTAGGTAGCCGTGTATGATTGCAAATAGTTGGGTGGTTTGAATACACATTTGAGTCACTTAGCCAAATTTTCCTACCTTAACCAAAAGCCTACGTTACAACCTTTGAAAGTCCTATTTGATTTTAGTCTATGCATACAAATTAGTGGTGGAGACGATAGATAAGAGGCAAGCCTATGGTAAGACATTGCATTTGCATTGGATTTGAGTGACCCCTTGGCATAATTTGCCTAGACATACTTGTCTATTTCTTTGGAGAGAATGAGCGATCACTTAAAAATCATCTTACCTTAGGTTTTGTGAGGGTTTCCCGGTTTGCTAGAGCTTGCTTGATTTTATTTATCTTTGTCTGATTTGTACTAAGAGTCGTTTGTATAATATTGTTCATTGTGATTGCGAAAAACTTTGAGGCCGAATAATTTGACGTGATCTCGTTTGTGTCTATGTGCCGTGTCCTTGTTTTCTTTTTATTGGTTCTTTTCTTTCTTTCTTTCTTTTTCTTTTCTTTTTGTTGTTCGGGACGAACAATGCTCAAGTTTGGGGGGGTTTGATAGGTGGTAATTTTACCACATTTTTCTAGGATTTTATACTAGGTTTTTATCTCGTTTCGTGATTAATGTGCTCGTATTTGGCTTATTTATGATTAGTCGAGCCGTATTACGCGTTTGGGTTGGTTTTAGTGTGTTTGCAGGTTTTTAGAGCCAAAAGGACCCAAAACGAGACAAAGGACCGAGAGTCGAGTCAAACGGACGGAAGAAACGGATTTTTGCAAAAGTCAGACCACCTATCGGGCCAGCCTATCGGCCGATAGGTGCGTCCGATAGGTGTTCCGAGCCCTATCGAGTGAAGTCGACCGATAGACCCGACCGATAGGCTGCTCCGCGGGTTCTCGAGTTTTGACAGATTGTGACTCTTTTGGATAGATTTTGTTTCCTAGATTAGTTCTAATCGGGAGTTTAACTCCTTCTAGACCTAGTTTAGGATTTTTTATCATCTTTAGCATACTTTTACGTTTTTTTGCAATTTTAATTCCTTTGATACTAGAACTTTTTGAAAAGCAGCAATTATTATTGTTTTTCTACTTTTTCGGAGATTGAAGACTCAGAGTTCATCCGGAAGGGTTGTAATCTCTCTTTTCATATTAATAATATGTATTCTCCATCTATTTCTTGTTTAATTTCAATTATGTCTAGCTAAATCCATTGATTGATTCTAGGGTTAGTAATTTTAATTGATGTTCACATGATGTCCCTTTGATTACCTTTTTACCTTTCATCCTAGGCTTGTGATCAAGATGTGTTAAATCTCATGCTAGATTAAAGGGCCCTTAATCGATGCATGTTAGCTAATTAATTTTGCCCGGAAGGATTAATTAATTAGTGGAAATACTTGATGCACAATATGATTTGATCTTAAGACTTGAGTGGAGTAAGATAAATCATAGATAAATAAGTTGACGCTTTTTAAGTGATTTAAATTCTTTGAGCCTTGCGGGAAAAGGGTTTAAATTAACTATCTTTCTAGGTTGCCTTGATCGGAATTCTAGATCGACTGAGTGATTATTTCTAGGATTGAATTAAAATTTGGGGAAAAGGAATCAAGTGAATGGATTGTGTGAACTCAATTAGACGATACTACCCTAGGATCAATTAGCTTTCAACTTGTGATTTTATCTTGCTAATTTGCTTTATTTGCTTGATTTAGATAATTCACTTTATTTTGCTCTCTTTGCATAATACTTGGAATTCTTATCTTATTGTTCTAGATTTTTTATTTTTAGGATTAATTGTTATTTAATTTTTATTTTTCGATTTTTGAAGTTAGATAATTAGAAACAAACCAAATTTTCGGATTCCTAAATAGCAGTCAAATTTTGAGTAGAGTTACTTCCTTTATTTTCGACATATCAATTCCCTTGGGTTCGACACCTTGGAAATACTTCGAGGTTTTACAAATTTTAAAATTGATCGGATTTGAAAACCATACTACGCGAATTTCAGCGATCAGTGAACTCTAGGGAAAACAAGAAAATACCTCGATCTAACGAAGAACAACCGATTAGATGATGTTGCAATCACCTAAAACCCTCCAAAACACGTTGGAATCGAGTAGAATAGACCAAGAATCCAACCCTAGATTCACCTAACCGTTGCCCCGGGAGAAGAGAAGGAGAAAGGGGTGAAATGAAGTGAAACCCGTCGCCCAGCTATTAAATAGCTGGGCGTGTTACGGCCATAACACATAGGATATTACGGCCGTAACCCAGCTCACGGGTATTCTGCTCAAAATGTGAGGGTTTGTTATGACCGTTACTGATAATCCATTACGTCCGTAACATTCACAACCTTACGACCATAACATAGTGCAGGTTACGGCCGTAACCTGCATTATGACAGCAAATTCTATTCTGCTGCCCGACCAGCCCCGAGCAACCCCGAAATGCAATGATTCAGAAATTTAAATGAAACGCTCACAAGGGATTCTCAGCAATGAACAAGAATGTTAATCGAACATGCAATTCAAACGATATAAGGTAAGTAAAAATGGGTATGAAAACGAGTACCAAAAACTTTAGGAAATTACAAAATGGCCCAACAATCCGAAAATCACGATGCGAGATCGAATAACAATTCCGAAGTTCACAACACGACCACAATTGTTAAACGAACCTGTAGGAATGGCAAAATAACAATTCCGAGCAAGATTCGCGAGAATCGGACCCGAATGCGGAAAAGTTGCAACAATATACCGATTAACCCGAAACGATATCAACACTCGCTCGAATAACAAAAAGTGCAGAACAAAACATGTCCAAAATGTGTCAATGAACACAGGCGAGTCGCTAGAATAGAAAAAAATACATGAATGAAAAATACGGGTATCACATTCTACCCCACTAAAAATAAGTTCTGAAATCTAAACAAAATAATGTGGTAGAACACAAACGAAGCAAAAAAGTTCACACAACCAATATTAAATCTCCACACAAGACATAACCTACAATACAACACGCAATAATATCACTGGGCCGCACTGGGCTCTCCACGGGCAGGAGCGGGTCTCCGGTTCCCAAACATCTCAATGACGGTCTTGCAGTGCACCCTTGATGTCCCAAATGCCCACACTTGAAATAGTTAACCTACGGCGAGCGATAATTCTGGCGAGTATGGCCCACATGGCTACAGTTGAAACAAACCTTCACACCGCTCACCTTACTCATCTTTGGGGTAAGATCCTTGGACTGACCAAACGAACGAAGGGTGCTACCAGAAGGACAATGCAAAGAAGTAGGCTCACGAAACTCACTTCTCTGACCTCTGGAAAAGTTACCCGAGGTCTTCTGCCTCTTACTTTCTGGTCCCGCCTCTATCATAGGAATGGCCCTCTTAGAGGTCAAATTGGATCTGGATATTTCATCGCAGTACTGCACTCGATGCCCCTCGTGTCCACAATTATAGCAAGCTACCGGCGGCTTCTTACAATTCGCGCGTTCATGACCCAGAACATTACATTTGAAACATCTAGGCAAGTTACCCACAGTCAAAGATACTACCTTAGATCTCCTGGATTTTCCAGGTGGCCTAGAAGGTTCCACAATCGATTGATACGGGGGTTGAGGTCTATGGACCCCCGTTCCCTTACTTCCCGCTGAATCCACTGAATCCTTCTGCTCTATTGCCACGGACATAGGGTTCGTCAATGATAGATTCATAATGAGTGTTGGATTTCTGCCAACATGGTCGCTCACTTCGGCTATTTGCCTCTTATCGCGAGCCACACCCTGCTCCTGAATACGTCCACATCACCAACCCGACCTCATCTTCTCGGCATACTGAACACTCAACCGCTCATCTCTATGGAACATAACATCACAAACGACACCCATAACGCCGATTCAGCGCAACATACCGACATAAGGCAATGATAACGTCACACAAAATATTCACTCACGAAAGTGACACGAGTACAAAAATTATAATTGCAAGAAATGGAACTTACAGTCGTAACTGATGGACCACATGACCATATCAATAGAAAATTTACGTTCAATGCCGATACAAAAACAGACACGGCCACCACAAATCACACGTCATAGTAGTAAATCATTGATAAAATTCTTTTTCAAATAGTCTTCGAGACATTTGTTTAAATAACAACATTTTAAAATCTGAGTTCATAAAATTTTTCCGATATAAGATTGGAAACGCTTTTGGCACCTCGGGTTGTTTTACCAAAACTATAAGGAACAGATCAAAATTGTTTCTTTCTGAAATCATTTGCAAAACCATGATCTGGAATATTAAATTTCATTAAAACGTCATCATCAAGAGAAATCATGTCGAAACAACATTACACGGGCTACAAAACCAACCGAATCCACGCAACACAACAATTGGGCACAAAATTAGTGTGCGCTGACTGAATCTACTCAGGAAATTACTCCAAATTCGGTCTAGAGTTTAAGCCGAATAAGATTCTCCATCTTTCACTATCTATAAATCTTTGAAAATAAAAATCACATTTAGGTTGAAAATATAAAAATTTTATGGTGTGAAATTTTTTAAAATCATATACTCGAGATATTTGAAATTAACATCAATAGGCTAAAACCATTCTAAAATTCTTTCAAATGTGACAAAAGGTTGACGACAGTGACATCTTATAAAATATCGAAAGTACTTCAAAATATATCCTTCGTATTTCGTCGCAAGGTTTCTATGAAAGTGTACGATCATTTTGTCAAAACTCAAAACGTTTATAATTAAAAACAATGTATACACTAAGTCGCTACTTAGGCATACCGATAAAATAGTCAAGAAAATTTTTCAAGCTTAACTCAGATTGCGAAATACTCGCAAGTCATTTAAAAATACATGTGCAGCAGATATAGATAACAATGAGCGTACACTGAAGTAGCAAGAAACAATCAATCAACTCTCGTCTTTGAAAATATACGGCCGGATTGTCCAAAATTTCAGAAAATTTTCAAAATTCATTGTAGCCGTCGTTTAACCGTACTAATAAAATGTTTGAGAAGATTTGATTTTCACAACATACTCAAGTCTACGAAATTTTCAGAAATATTATCAAATACACGTGTACGCAACACAGTTATCAATAAAAACACGTTTGTAGCAATTAGCAACGATGTCAAAACATATTCGGTTCCCAAACACGTGCCCATCTAGCATTCAAATCCTCATACTAATCGATACCACTCATGACTGTAATCTCAGAGTAAAACATACGTCGAATCCATCCGTTTGTGTTTGTGACAATCTCTGTTGTCAATACGCCTTCTGGAACATAGTAATGTCCAGAGTCTTCCACAACACGTTGTACCAGTCGAAACTCAATCTACCAGTACATCCTAGTTGCTACACGTAATATACCACAAGTGTTTATGGTTTCTATTCTACTTCTTACTTGCAAGCAAAATCATACAACACAAAATGTAATATATATATATATATATATATATATATATATATATAGGGTGGGGTTATTCTAAAAAGTCTCTTATAATAAAAAGTGTAGGAAGGATTGTGGGAGTGACATGTGTCACCTTGCCACATCATCATGCCACATCATATGACATGTGGCACCCCCCCCTACCCCCCCCCCCCCCGAAAAAAAAAAAATTCCCGCCAAAAAAAAAAATATTGGGGGACAAAATTTTTTTTCCCGCCAAAAACTTATAAGTGTGATGCACCATTTTTTTGGTGCATCATAGTTATAAGTTTTGGTGCATCACACTAATAAGTTTTACTGCATCATAGTTAACAGTTAAGTGCATCAACTATGATGCAGTAATTTATAACCTTAATGCACTAAATCATAATTGTGATACATTAACTTTATAATTGTGATACAGTAATAATAAGTTTTACCGCATCGCAGTTATAAGTTACTGCATCATAGTTAACAGTTAAGTGCATCAACTATGATGCAGTAACTTATAACCTTAATGCACTAAATCATAATTGTGATGCAGTAGCTTTATAACTGTGATGCAGTAATAATTTTTGGCGGGGAAAAAAAATTTGGGCCCAAAAAAAAAATTTGGCGGGAAAATTTTTTTTCGGGGTGGGGGTGGGGTGGGTGTGGGTGGGGTGGGTGGGTGGGGGGTGGGGGTGGGGGTGGGTGGTGACACATGTTATATGATGTGGAATGGGGATGACACATGTCACTCCCACAATCCTTCCTACACTTTTTATTATAAGAGACTTTTTATTTTAACCCATACCTCTATATATATATATATATATATATATATATATATATATATATAAGGGGAGACTTACATCCACAGGTCGCATGAAGATGACGATCGTCCACGATACTAATCTCAACGAACAACACGAACGACATGATATGACAACGCATAAGTCAACTTCTTAACTGACAACTCGGACGACGCAACAAAACAAGACTCGACAAAACACGACTCGACTTGACCCGATAACCTAGGTTTCCACAACCTAGGCTTCGATACCATAAATGTAACACACCAAGAAAATCCACCGGAAATATTACACGCCGTAGACCATTTTTCCACAAGGATCTACAAGGCTAACCACCACGATGCGAATAAACATTTGACCGGCCGAGGTCAAACAATATACTAACACGGACCGACAATGTCAAATATTAAATTGCACTAACCGATAAGGTCTCACGACTAAACCAATCCCAAAAATAAACTCAATATTGTACATACCCACACAGGGGTCAAAATACAATACAAAGAAAGACTGAAAATAACTCAACAATACAACAACATCAAACTGGACTCTTAACTCTTGATTAGTATCGCGGCTCGTCTTCTTCCATGCCGTCCCTGTGGTTGCTCCAACGAACTAAGCACACCTGAAATGCATGATACGCATTTCCCCCATTTAAGGGGTTAACATGTGAATGGCTAGTACAAGTATTCAGTTTATACAAAATATACCACGCCAATGTCAGTTATATTCAATAACAACAGTCATGAAAGAAGTTCCCGAGAGGTTTTCAATATTTAAGGTACAACTCAAGTCTTTGAAAATAATATAAATAAACCTGAGAGTTTTAGAAAACGACAGAAAGTCTTTTGGGACTTCAAGTTCAAGATTATAAAACCTTATTCGAAAATAATGGGGTATCGACCCAAATCTCGTTCATGTAACAAACATTTTTATAAATAGAAAATCTATATGAACCTCGAGTCCTTAGTTGCAAAACCATCTGAAGACGATTAGGTCTCAACCCAAACTCATTTTCCACAAAACAACCTTTACACAATCGTTGGGATCTCAACCTACAATTTCATCAAACCACAGTGCACGAAAATAATAATAAGTTCATTTTTCAACACAAAAACTTCACAGTCAAGAAGATAAACACTTACGACACATATCCTAGTGCCATTCTAGCCAAGTACCAAAATTCAGTATACAATGTACATTAGCATCGAGAACCAAAACGTTGTGATATTTCGGACATATCACAATTATCGGAAACATCAACATCATCCTCAAGATAAAAAACACACCTGGTAACCCGCGACCGTACCCCTCAGTATCGGCCCCCAGACGCCCCGTCGAACGCTCCGGGTGGAAAACCACTTCCGCGACCGTACCCCTAAGTATCGGCCCCTAGACGCCCCGTCGAACGCTCCGGGTGGAAGAACAACAACATACACACGGTCCACAATTCACAGTTGCAAACCACAAGCATCGAAAGTCAATTACAATATATATAATTAAGGCACTTGCTAGAATTGGCCAATTATCCGACGCATAGCTACGACCGACCTAGCTAAACTACAACCTAACAATCCTAAACGCATCTCCACACATCAACGGCATAACAACCGGTCAACCATTACAACTAACCCAACTCATAACACACAACTTAACCCACACAACCCGATGATCACCAGAACATTATAGCACATGTCTCAGCATACTATCTACCCGACACTACGTCTCTATTGATATCTCTATGACCAGCAATGAACCAACACTAACCTCACATAACCACATAACAACTACGATAATTCACATAAGGCACAATCAACAAAAATTCACAAACCAACACAATTTCATATGCAACTTCAATTTACGCAATATAAATCGTATAGACAAGAATACTTGCCTCGATGATCGATAGCAAAATTCCGACGAACAAGGCTCCACCAACTAGCTCCGAACACCTATATACTCTGTGGACAACCAACAAAAATACAATTACTACAGGAATAATGAATAAAGACAACAGAAAACACGTCTAAGAATCGAAGGAAAACTCATTGAGACATTTAATCGAGCATTAAATGTTCAAGACTTCAATATGTCACCGAATCACGATTCGGATTATACGAAACCAGAATATGGATATACAATCCATAGAACATGATTAATAACAATGTTTAACAATGATCAATTCATAAAAACCAGATTAGAAACGAGATCAAGAACAAAATCCCCGAGAAGATCAGCTCTAGGGATAACAAGAAAATACTTCGATCCGACGAAGAACAACCGATTAGATGATATTGCAATCACCTAAGATACTCCAAAACACATTGGAATCGAGTAGAATCAACCAAGAATCCAACCCTAGCTTCACCTGACCGTCGCCCGTGAGAAGAGAAGGAGAAAGGGATGAAATGAAGTGAAACCCGTCGCCCAGCTACTAAATAGCTGGGCGTGTTACGGCCGTAACACATAAGATATTACGGTCGTAACCCAGCTCACGGGTATTCTGCCCAAAATGTGAGGGTGTGTTATGGCCATTACCGATAAGCCATTACGGCCGTAACACTTAAAACCTTACGGTCGTAACATACTGCAGGTTACGGCCGTAACCTGCATTCTGACAGCAGATTCCATTCTGCTGCCCGACCAGCCCCGATCGACCCCGAAATGAAATGATTTAGAAAATTAAACGAAACGCTCACAAGGGAATCTCAACAATGATCAAGAATGTTAATCGAACATGCAATTACAACTACAGAAGGTATGTAAAAATGGGTATGAAAATGTGTACCAAAAACTTTAGGAAATTACGAAATGGCCGAACAGTACGAAAATCACGATACGGGATCGAATAATAATTCCAAAGTTCACAATATGACCACAATATTTAAACGAACCTGTAGGAATGGCAAAATAACAATTCCGAGCAAGATTCACGAGAATCGGACCCGAATGCAGAAAAGTCGCAATAATATACCGATTAACCTGAAACAATATCAAAACTCGCTCGAATAACAAAAAATGCAGAACAAAACATGTCCAAAATGTGTTAATGAACACAAGTAAGTCGCTAGAATCAAAAAAATACAAGAATGAAAAATACAGGTATCACATTAAACCTATGGAGACTCGTGGCAAGCGATCATGGAGTCATGAGCATGATTGATTGTTGTGATTGGTTAAGTCCGTGCGGGTTGTTGAACCTACGGAGACTCGTGGCAAGTGATCACAGAGTCATAAGCATGATTGATTGTTGTAACTGTTAAGACCGTATGGGTTGTCGAACCTACGGTGACTTGTGATGATGGATCACGGAGTCAAGAGTATGTTTTGGAAATCAAAGCTTTGAAAATAATGCTTTTATGAAAACTGAATGACTGGGCCGAGACCCAAGCAATTTGCGTAAGGATTTTCGTATTGAAAAACTCTTCAGTGTTTAAATGGGATTCTTGGGCTGAGACCCTAATGTTTATAAAGATTTTGAAAAACTGAGGACATGAGTTCCTAATGATTTCTATTTTCTAAAACTCCCGAGATAATAGTTGTTTTTTCAAAGACTCCAGTTGTGTTGTTTCTAGATTTCTAGAACTTCTCGAGAGGTACTTGGTGAATGGTTGTCCTTATCTGATTCGTGGTTGTTAATTGCTTGATACACTTTGTATAGTTTGATACTTGCACTAGTAAGACAGTGGAGTTTTACTAAACCTCGAGTAATCGGGGGGTGGATGTCTGTTTTGCGTTCAGGTACATGCAGGTTCTTGAAGAGTAGTTCCAGGATCGGCACAGAAATTGAGGAGCTATGATACTAATCAAGAGTTTGAGAGTTTGGTCGAGTTATGTTGTATTGTCAGAATTGTAATCAGTCTTTCACTTTATTGTACTTCGACCCCAGCGTGGTTAATGTTGTATAAAGCTATGATCTGTTGATTGAATTGTGCGACCTCATCGGTCCATGTAGTTTACTTGTAATTGACCTTAACGGTTTGTATTATTGTAATGTTTGACCCTGGTCGGGCAAGTATTTGGTCGGCCTGTGATGTTTATCCTGGTATATCCTTGTGGAAAGGATCTACGGCGTGTAATATTCCCATATGGTTTTAGGGGTGTTACATATGCGCTCCCCATTCTTCAAGCCTCCGCACAGGTGCATCAATCGGCCTCCGTATCACATGTCCGAACCATCTTAACCGATTCTCCAACAGCTTATCCTCTATAGGGGCCACTCGTACTTCTTTCCTAATTACCTCATTTCTACGTCGATCCTTTCTCGGATGGCCACACATCTATCTTAGCATATGCATTTTCTCCACATTCATCTTATGCACATGACTATGCTTTACAGCCCAGCATTCAGTGCCATATAAAAGTGCAAGCCTAATTGTCGTTCGGTAATATTTTCCCTTTAATCTGTAAGGTACGCCTTGATCACATAATAACCCCGTTGTGCTCTTCCATTTCAACCATCCCTCCTTAATCCTGTGGGTTACGTCACCATCTAATTCTCCATCCTTTTGAAGAATAGAACCAAGATAATGAAAAAAATCCGATCCTCGTATAACATTCCCATCAAAAGTGATTGTACCCGCCTCTCTACTTCCATTTTCACTAAAGCTACACTCCAAATATTCAGTCTTACTTCCACTCAACCTAAAACCACGAGTTTCGAGTGTATTTCTCCAGATTCCCAACTTTCTTTCAACTCCGTCCTTTGTTTCATCAACCAATACTATATCATCTGCAAACATCATGCAGCAAGGAATATCGTCTTGAATTGACCTTGTCAATTCTTCCATGCTTATGGCAAAGAGGAAAGGACTAAGAGTCGAGCCTTGATGCACCCCAATCAAATAGGGAATTCCTCAGTCCTTCCCACGATAGTACATAGACTTGTACTAGATCCTTCATACATGTCTCTAATGATGTCAATATACTTCTTAGACACGCCGTTTTTGGATAATGCCCACCAAAGTACCTCTCTTGGTACCTTATCACAAGCCTTCTCTAAATCAATAAAAACCGTATGCAAGTCATTCTTCTTATCACAATAGTGTTCCATCATCTTTCTCATCATAAATATTGCTTCCACAGTCGATCTCCCAGGCATAAATCTAAATTGGTTTTCTGATATCTCCACACACTTTCTAAGACATTGAACAATCACTCGTTCCCATAATTTCATGGTATGACTCATCAACTTAATCCCTCGATAATTAGAGCACTCTTGGACATCACCTTTGTTCTCATGTAAACGGACTAAAGTGCTTTTCCTCCATGCCATTGGCATCTTTTTGTATTTCCAAATCTTGTTGAAAAGTATAGTCAACCATTCGATTCCCCTCTCTCCCAAACACCTCCATCCTTATAGGTATACCATCAGTCCCTTCTGCCTTTTTCGAACCCATTTTCTGTAATGCCATCCGTACTTCACCCTTTTAAATTCGTCACATAAAATCCCGATTAACCAAATTTGAAACAATACTTACATTCCCAAAATCTTCCTCATGTTGTCCACTTAATAGGTTATCAAAGCATGCCCTCCATCTTTATCTTATCTCCTGATCTCTGATTAAAACCTTATGATCCACATCCTTCACACATTTAACTCTCCCAATATCTCGTGTCCTCCTATCTCTAATACGAGCAATTTTATAAATATCTCTTTCCCCTTCCTCAGTATCTAATTTCGTATACAATTCTTGATTAATATTTGCCCTAGCATCATGGACGGCTTTCTTGGCTTCACTTTTAGCCTCCTTATATTTCTCAAAGTTCTCCTCACTTGGGCATTTTCCTAATGCGTTGTAGCATTCACGTGTAGTTTTTATCGCATGTTTTACCTCATAATTCCCCCACGATGTGTCCTTACCTGATGGCTTGTGTCCTTTAGATTCCCCACAAACTTATTTTGCCACTTCCTTAATGTTATGTTCCAACATATCCAAGTTGAATCTACATCCATCTCCGCGCACTTGAAATCAGTACATCTCGCGACAACCTTATCCACAAAAGTTTGCCGACTCTCCCCTTGAAGCTTCCACCATCTAACTCGAGCGTCCACTTGCGTACTTCTCTTTTTATAAAACCTCTTACCTTGAAAATCAAGCACAATAAGTCTATGTTGAGTCGCGACACTCTCTCCAGGTATCACCTTGCAATCCGTGTACCTCTTTCTCCACACGTTTCTCACTAAAAAGAAGTCGATTTGACTTGCATTTCCTTCACTTCTATATGTCACCAAGTGAGATTCCCTTTTTTAGAACCACGTGTTCATGATACTCAAGTCATATGCTTGCGCAAAATCCAATATACCACATCCCGCTTGATTTCGATCCCCAAAACCAAAATCACTATGAACACTCTCAAACCCGTCTCGTTCGATTCCCACATGACCATTTAGGTCCCCACCAATGATCAATTTCTCCTCAATAGGGACTCGTTCGACAACCTCCTCTAAGTGCTGCCAAAATTCTTGTCTCACCAATGCACTCAATCCTACTTGAGATGCATAAACACTTATGATAGTTAGAATCTCATCCCCCACCACAAGCTTAATACTCATAATCCTATCACTCTTTCTAAACACCTCTACCACGTCGTCTATGAAGTCCTTTTCTATGACGATACCCACTCCATTTTTTCCTCTCTTTTTTCCCGAGTACCATAGTTTATAACCCTACGGAGCCAAGACCATTGCTTTTTCCCCAACCCACTAGTCTCTTGTAGGCACATAATGTGAATCCTTCTCCTTTTCATAACTTCCACCACTTCCTCTAATCTTCCCGTCAAAGAGCCAATGTTCCAAGTTCCAAACCGCATCTTACTACCCTTACTAGGCTTGTGAACTATCTTCTTTGCACGCCTCTGTCCACATTGTGATGATCCTTGAATATTTGACACCACACTCATACTTCGAGGTGGTGCACCGCGTTCGGGCGATGACCTAGCAACCCTTGCAAATTTTTCACCACACCTGGTTCTAAGAAGTGTAGCGCACCCTTGCTTATTTGACACCATCCCCAGGCATAGAGATGGCACACTGCTGCTGGGCGACGACCTAGCAACCCTCGCAAATTTTTCATTACACCCGGGCCTGAAAAGTGTAGCGCGTCGCTTATGAGGAAACGCCCCAATGATATTCAAATTATGATTCATATCCATCAAATGTGACTGCCACAGACCTACCGCAACCCTCCTCCTTTATCCAGGCTTGGGATCGGCAGTTAATGTCATAACAACATTAATTCACATATGTGCAGTGAATTTAATAACTACCTATGAGAATATTAATTATATTTTATTGCATATTTTGCATATTAATTCACATTATGGTTATACAAATATATATATATATATTTTATATTGTAGATAATATGGTGTATTGGTGTCATACGGAAGATCACATTATCGGTGTCTTATAAAATAATATAATAGTTTATAATCTATATAATTATTAGACAAATTATGTGAAAGGTTGTAGTGTATGCTTGAGATTAGTCGGTCTGGACTATTAGCATACATTAGCGTATTTGCATATGTTAAGCTGGATCTCAGTGAGATAGTGTCTTCTGTACTGGTTGTAAGAAGAACGTAATTCTCGGATAATTATTATTTCTTAATTCTAGTATATAATACTTAATTGTGTATTTATAGTAATTATTGCTTTGATTTACTATGGGTGAGAGTCACAATGATTGACTCAATATGCTTATCTTGGACAATAATATTATTTATATGATAATTAATATTATAACTAGAAATCATGTCCCGACTCGCGCGGGTTGATGATGTTCTCTTGAGGAGCTCGAGAATGATTGTTATATTAAACCATGTAGGTGGATTTAATTCTGATATAATAATAAGGTCCGAGTGGCACTACTCTTGAATAAGCAATTAATTAAAAGCTGTTAGTAGCTTAAATTAATTAATGGACATTCGATATCCTAAATACGGAAAATAATATATTTAAAGAAGGAGCTCAATTTTGTAAATTGGGATTTGGGTTCAAAGTGCAATATTAATTCTTTAATGGATTGAATTGATATTAGTAAACTCAACCATATTAGGAAAGGCTTAATATGAAAGGTTGGGTTATACTAGGAGTTCTAATCCTAATCCTGCTTAAGATCCGTAGGGCAGCTCAAAGCCTATAAATAGGACATTGAAGGGAGCAATTCGGCCGATCCACATTATTCAACGTTGGGATCTTGATTTTTTCTTCTTGTGTTTAATTGTAGATCTAGACTTGTGTCTTTGATTCTACAATTTAAATAAAACATCAATTTTCTACGAGTGATTACATACTACTAGAAAATAAAAATAAAATTAGTGACTTTCAAGAATATAAATCGGCCGTACACCTCAAGTTTCAAGCAATATCTTGTAGCTCGTTACCCACAAAATGTCCGGATTAATGTGGGGATATACACTAGAAGATTTTGAGGAAGAGATCAAAAGAACAACCATTATGCTTCAAAGATAATATCCTACGATCTCTTGATCTAGAATTAGGATATTAATTTCCTTAACATTATTATTCAATATATAATAAATAGTATTTAAGTTGCTTATTAGTAGTTAATTAATTAGCATTCCTAAATAGATTTTGTGCTCGTTGATGCATAAAATGTATTATCAAATTTAACTCAAACTTCGGTTACGCTGCTTTCTACTTCCAATACTACCAACAAGATCGAGCTATGAGGACACAAATGTATAAGGGCAACAAGAGGCAAGGTCAACGAACGCAAGGTCAATTTAATAAAGGAAATGACTAGAAACGTTTCAGGATCACTAACCAGGGACAATCTCCCACGACAGATGTTCAGAAGCAAAAATGTTAAAAAAGTTAAAGATTTCACTTTGGAGTTTGTATGGAAGGACCCGGAGCATGCTTCAAGTGCGGAAAGATGGGTCATTTTGCAGGAGAGTGCATATCTAATGACTTATACCCGAAGAAGGTGTAAAGAAGAGTCTTCTCACTCACGCATGCGGGGCTGATGCTAATCCTTCGATCTTCTCAGGTAATATAATAATTTGTGGCATTCCTACATATACATTGTTATATCTATGAGCGACACATTCACTTGCATGGAATAAATATGTGAAAAAGTTGGGCAAACCGCTAGAGAAACTTAATGGGGAGTTTAATGTTTCTAACCCGTCTGGAGAGTTCCTAACATCGGATAGTTCTCAGACCCTATAATGTTATAATAGATAATAGGGAACTAGATGCTGATCTCATTGTGCTTATCATGTCCGATTATGAGGTAATTCTAGGAATGGATTGGTTGTCCAAACATCATACTACTATGGATTGTAAGAAGAAGATAGCTACATTTCAACTACCAAATGAAGAAGAGTTCTTGTTTGTAGCAAGCTGAGAACACCAATAATTTCTGCAATGATGGCATATAGAGTACTTGTTGGTAGATGTGTTTGTTACTTAGCATGTGTAGTGGACACGAAGAGAGAGCAGAATCACAAACCCGATGATGTACCAGTGGTACATGAATTTCTTTAGGTATTCCCAAAAGATTTGCCAGGGTTACCTCCAGATAGAGAGATTGAGTTTAACAATGCCTAATTTCGGGAACAACTCCAATATCTAAAGCCCCATACAGGACGGCTCCTACAGAATTAAAGGAACTTAAGGTCCTATAGAATTATACGAACTACTTTCTCACCATGGGGAGCTCCGGTACTCTTTTTTAACAAGAAAGATGGTAATATGATTATATGAGGTTGTAATAGATTACATAGAGTTAAATAGAGTACCATCAAGAACAAATATCCATGACCAAGAATCGATGATTTATTTGATCAACTTCAAGGAGCTTCGGCATTCTCAAAGATTGATCTAAGATTAGGTACCATCAGTTTGATAAAGGAGGAGGACATTATGAAGACAGCATTCGGAACAAGATATGGGCATTATGAGTTTTTGGTGATACATTGGTTTGACTAATGACCCAACTGCTTTCATGGATTTAATGAACAGAATTTTCAAAAACTACCTGGATAAGTTTGCCATTATCTTTATTGGTGACATTTTCATCTACTCAAATTTGTTAGACAAGCACAATGAGCATTTGAGAATAGTACCGGGTACCTTGAAGGATAAAAGATTATATGCCAAGTTTAAAAGTGTGAATTTTAGGAAGAACAAGTAGCTTTCGTTGGGCATATAGTTTCAAAGGATGGAATTTCAGTCGACCCAAAAAAAGTGGAAGCAGTGAGTAACTGGCCTCGATCAAACAATATACATGAAGTACATAATTTCTTGGGGCTAGCGGGATACTACAGACCATTCGTTGAAGGATTCTCAAAAATAGCTTCACCACTCACTCAATTGACTAGGAAGAATATTATGTTCCAATGGTCTGATTCATGTGAGAAGAGTTTTGAAAAACTCAAACAAAGGTAAACATTCACCCCGATCCTTACTATTCCAACAACTAGAAGAGGATTAGTATATAATGATGCATCCAAGTCAGGATTGAGAGCTATGCTAATGCAAAATGAGAAAATAATTGATTATGCTTCACGTCAGTTAAAGGATTATGAGATGAATTACTCAACCCACGACCTATAGTTAGCGGCAGTAGTGTTTACCTTGAAAAATATGACGACATTACCTATATGGAGAAAGATGTGAGATTTACATTAATTATAGGAGTTCAAAATATTATTTCACACAAAAGGAACTCAACATGCGATGAAGACACTGGTCGAAATTGGTCAAATATTATTATTGCGTGATGAATTAACACCCAGGAAAAGCAAATATTGTTGCAGATGCTTTAAGTAAAAAGTATGATGCTAGCATATCAGCAATGATGGCGGTGCAGAAACTATTGCTACTAGAGTTGGAAAAGATGGGACTAGAGATTGTACGAAGGGATGAGTTAGAGAACTGGCTTCTATGACTTTGCGACCTACGGTGCTTGAGAATATCAAACATAATCAGTTTAATCCCTACTTATCTCATCTGAAGGAAGAGTTTGAATTAGGAAAAGCAAAATATTTTGGAATTTCATCAGAGGGAGTTATCGATCAACTACAAGGGGTGACTGGTGTTCCTAATGATAATGGACTCAAGAAAGAAATACTCGCAAGAAATCATAGCACTCGATACTCAATACATCCTGAAAACATATATTTACCTCTGCATGTTCTGAAAATATAAACAAAACAAATAATAATAGAACTTTTAACAATTATAATACTTATCTCCTAATCTAACCAAGAGTCCTAACTATACACAAAATTCTCCCCAAACTCCACATACATAATCAAGCAAAATCATCTTTTCATGATATGCAAGTCCACGGCTGAAAACAAAACAAAACAAAAAAAGATAATAAAACCTACTGCAAAACGAAGGGAGAAGAGGTTGCAAGCACAGAGAACACTAGGAAGTCCGGTCTCGTTCGTCATCCGATCAAGATTCCAGTTGCGTTCCATCCGATTTCCATTCAATCTAATGAAGGTACAACTTTAAACCTTAACACCCTTATAATTTTGGTACCGTTCTTCCATTTTTGTTGATTATATCATGTGCTTTATTACTCATTCAATCAATTTACACCTACAACCCTTGAATAACATCTCCCAAAACCGAGTTCCAGCCCTTCAAACGGCCGAATTCAAACTTCATGTTTCTAAAAAAAATGGGGAGAAAGACGAAAAATAGTCAGACGACACCCTATAAACCGAATCTACATACAACCCGATTCAGAAAAACCATCAGCAAGTATCTGCAGAACCCCGAACCCCATATTTAGCCCAGAAGACTGAAACTACCATATTGGCCGGAACCAAACCGAACATGCTGTTGTAAAGTTCTATGTTACAAACTTGCTGGGCGAAAATTAAATTACAACTGGAAACTACAATTACAACTCGAAAAACTGAAAATACAGGACTCGAGGCGGAATTAAAAATACAATGAAAAACGAAACTGAATCTGCACTAACCAGAAACAAACTAGAAATACAAGAAGATAATCGAAACAACAATAAACAATAAACGGAACTAGACTGTGGTAGAAGTCGCCCGAAGATGCCTTCTGCTCGCAAGACGAGAAACGCCCCGGTAGTGTTCACGGATTGGCGGTTCGTCCCCAAAGGTCAACGGCTTTACGTCTCTACAGTAGCAACACCACAAACTGGAGAGCTCCGACGAACTGGAAGAGGTGAGGACAAAGCTCCGACTTATGATATGCCGAGAATGATGAAAACTGTATGTTTATACTGAGTTCGAAAATTGCATGTACTGATGCAGAGGGATGCATGCCTATTTATAGGCCATCTCATCTGCAGGGGGTTTTAAACACAGCCCTTAAGGCTATCATAATGCAGGCATTCATGCTTGCATTGAACACAGGAGTTACACAATTCAAGGCAGTGGTTACTGCCCATTTTGAATTTGAACAGGCAGCCTTAACACCTTCTCATAACACCTGGGAGGTTACTGCCCGTTTTTGGCTGAGTTTGAACAGTCCGGATGTACCTGGACTATAATCAGCTCCTTAACCATTTGACGGATGTACCTGGACATCCTTATGTGCACATACGAGCCCAACTACGTTGTTGAGCTTGTCCAAAAAATTCTTTAAGCTAGCCCAAGGCCTAGCTCACGAACAGGCCCAAAGACCAGCCCAAAGACCAATTGCCAAGATCCAAGTCCAAGATCAAGATCAAGATCAAGATCAAGGCCAAGGTCCACGGTCCGCGGCACGCGGCTCGCGGCCGCGGCCGAGGCGAGGCGGGCGGGCGGCGGCGGCGCGCGCGTGTGCGCGCGTGTGGGCTTTAAGCCCATACACATGTGCCATTAATTATTACATGCATAAAGGTAACTCCTTATATACTAGAATAATGATGGTTTATTATTCAATGTGGGATTCCATCCCTTATTAATTCACAATTAAGTGACAAACTTTAATTCACTATTTCTCACTCATCGGGAATCGGTTTAGAAGTGAATATACAACGATCATCTACTTGGAACTTAGATCGATCCTATGATATTTAATTTTACAAAATAAAATTAAAATCATTAACGATTCCAACAATCCCCCACATGAGTGAAAATAGCCCAAATGCAATATGCAGACTCAAGCTCAGTCCTCAAGAGGCGTTAAAGTATAAGGATAGGTAATTCGTGACTTTGAACCTTCCATAGTTAACATCATCGGGTAGACAGGCGGATTAGTGGCTTGATGCTTTGAACTATTCCCCCACGGCGTGCACCGAGACAATGGTGCTAACACTTGAACACCTCAACCTCATCCGTTCTCACGTTTTGTGTCCTTTGCGGGCCTTGGACACCCCTTTGGATTCATAAGTATATTTCATGAAGCGGCCCCCACTTCTCACTTATATAGGTGATTCTTTACCGAGTATCTTGCCATACTCAACCTCCTAAAGGTCTTTAGGAATCATTAAAAGTCATAGACTTAACCTCACCACTAGGCAAGCTTTCCACACTCAATTGCTCTATAAGGAATAAACTTAGATGAGTGTTTCACACGAACTCTCATAGCTTAGTTCTCCCATTGAACCAAGTTCTTGGGATCTCCAGTCATCTTGGTTGGGTTACCACTATGATCATTCTCAATTTCTGGATTTTAAACCCATTCCCTCTAGCAATTTATTTATTTGATCACGGTTTAACCCTTTGGTTAGCGGATCCGCTAGATTATCCAATAACCTCACATAGTCAATAGAGATAACCCCACTTTTGATCAAATGTCACACGGTATTATGACATCGACAAATATGTTGAGACTTTCCATTATACATGTTACTTCTTGCCCTACCTATAGCAGCTTGGCTATCGCAGTGTATCATCACCGCTGGTACTGCTTTGACCAACATGGAATATCTTTTAGAAAGTTTCTGATCCATTCAGCTTCTTCACCAGCTTTGTCCAAAGCTATGAATTCCGATTCCATGGTGGATCGGGCTATACACGTTTGTTTCGCAGACTTCCACGAGACAGTTCCACCCCCAATGGTAAACACGTAACCACTTGTAGAAAATGAACTTTTCGTATCGGATATCCAATTCGCATCACAGTACCCTTCAAGTACCGGGGGGATCTCGAATAGTGTATCCCAAGGTTTTGAGTATACTTTAAGTACCTCAAAACTCTAACGAGAGCTTTCCAATGCTCTTTGCTTGGATTGCTCGTGTAACGACTTAATTTGTTCACAGCGCAAGCTAAATCGGGTCGAGTGCAATTTGTAAGATACATTAAACACCCAATGACTCGTGCATATTCTTCTTGTGCGGGCTCCCTCGATTTTTGCTCAAGTGATCATTTAAATCTATTGGGGTCTTAGCCGGCAAGCTATCAAAAGCATTAAACTTCTTGAGAACTTTCTCGGCATAGTGAGATTGTGTCAAGATGATTCCATCTGATTTTCTTAAAATTTTCATTCCAAGAATCACATCGGCCAGCCCCATGTCCTTCATGTCAAAATTTCTTTTTAACATGTTCTTAGTATTGTTAATCACTTGTATATTGTTACCCATGATTAACATGTCATCTATATAAAAACACACAATAACATAACTGTTATTAGTGTTCTTAATATAAACACATTTATCACACTCGTTTATTTTAAAATCATTTGATAACATTACATTATCAAACTTCAAGTGCCACTGTAGTGGAGCTTGTTTCAATCAATATAGATACTTAACCAGTTTGCATACCTTTTTCTCTTGTCCAGGTACTACAAACCCTTCAGGTTGTTCCATATAGATCTCTTCATCCAGATCACCGTTCAGAAAAGCAGTCTTAACATCCATTTGATGAATCTCTAGATCGTGCAAAGCAGCAATCGCGAGAAGCACTCGAATAGATGTAATTCTCGTTACAGGTGAATAGGTATCGAAAAAATCGTACCCTTCCTTCTATTTGAAACCTTTGACTACTAAACGAGCTTTATACTTGTCAATTGACCCATCAGCCTTGTACTTTATTTTAAGGATCCATTTGCATCCTAAGGGCTTACAACCTTCAGGTAAATCAACCAAAACCCAAGTTTGGTTTTGTAAAATTGAGTCAATTTCACTCTGACGACTTCTTTCGAGCAACCCGTGCAGTGCGGCATTAGATACTTTGATCGATGTTGGTTCTTCATCCAACATGAATGCTATGTAGTCAGGTCCAAATGTCTTTGGTGTCCTAACCCTACTACCACGTCTCGGTTCTACATCTTCCAGATTAGATCTCGATCGCTTACGTGACTTTGGATCTACATCCACAGGTTTTGAACTTGTTCCTTCATCTTCAACTCTATTGTTAGAATTGTTCTCAACTTTATCATTATCCTTACAAAGATATATGTTTTCAAAGAATACAGCATTCCTTGATTCAATTGTTGTTCCCACAGTCATTTCAGGAACTTCTGACTTGTGGATAACAAACCGATAGGAACTATTGTTCAGTGCATACCCAATAAATATACAATCGACCGTCTTAGGTCCGATTTTAACTTGTTTAGGTAGAGGTACCTCAACCTTAGCCAAAAACCCCCACACTTTGAGATATTTATATGAAGGTTTTCTACCTTTCCATAACTCATACGGGGTAATATCCTTACCTTTGCGTGGAATCTTGTTCAATATGTAGTTGGCTGTCAAGACAGCTTCCCCCCACATGTTCTGGGGCAACCCTGAACTAATTAATAAGGCATTCATCATATCTTTAAGTGTTCGATTCTTACGTTCAGCAACGCCATTAGATTGTGGTGCATATGGAGCTGTTGTTTGATGAATTATACCGCTTTCATTGCATAATTCCTCAAACGGGGCTACATATTCGCCACCTCTATCGCTTCGAACCATCTTAATACGGCAGCCTAATTGATTTTCGGCTTCATTCTTGAAGTTCTTAAAAGCTTCAATAGCCTCATCTTTACTTCTCAAAAGATAAAGATAACAATATCTTGTGTAGTCATCGATAAAAGTGATAAAGTACTTCTTACCACCTCTAGTTTGCACAAACTTTAAATCACACACATCTGTGTGAATTAATTCAAGGGGTTTTATGTTTCGTTTTACCGAATGAAATGGAAGTTTCGTCATTTTTGCTTCAACATAAATCTCACATTTGTTTTGAGTATTGACTTCATTTAATTTTAGTAAATCTAAGTTTACTAATCTTTTTTATAGCATTTAGATTCACATGACCTTATCTACAATGCCATAAATCAGAACACTCAGCCAAGTAAGAGGAAGCAGTAGCATTTTCATTAGCATTACTGGACTTGGTTACATGGCGTTTAGCCAAAGCATTAAGTTTAAAGAGTCCCTCCGTGAGGTAACCCTTACCAAGAAACCTATCAAACTTTTTTATGATAATTCTATCTGACTCAAACACTAGTTTAAACCCCTTTTTAACTAGTATAGAGCCCGAGATCAAGTTCTTCCTCATATCAGGAACATGAAGCACATTCTTCAAAGTGAGAGTATGTCCTGACGTAAGTTTGAGGTCCACTTCTCCAACTCCGATAATCTCAGATGAAGCTGTATTCCCCATGTTGAGCTTCCTACCGTCAACAGCTTGATAGTTCTTAAACTGACTCCGATCGGCACCAATGTGGGCGGTCGCACTGGTGTCGACGTACCAACCACCTTGGTTCTCAACGTGGTTGACTTCTTCGGTGACCACAACAGCAAGGACATTCTCTTTCCATCCGCCGTTAGTCTCAGCGATGTTGGCAACATGTTTCTTCTTCTTGTTGGCCTTCGGCTTTCGACAGTCTTTCGCCGTATGCCCATGTTTGCCACAGTTGAAGCAATCACCATCAAACTTCTTGACTGGTTGCTTCCCCTTGCTCTTGTTTTGGACACTTGGGCGAGCTCTTTTATTGTAAGGACCGCCATGCTCCAATAGATTGGCCTTAGCATCTATCAGGCCTTTTCGTTTGTGGTCATTTTTGCGCACGTCTGACTCGATGCGCAGTTTCACAATCAAGTCTTCAGAGTCATCTCCTTTCTTTTGTGTTTGAGATAGCTCTTGAAGTCTTTCCAATTGGGGGGCAACTTTTCGATCACAGGTGAAAGCGTCCGGCAGGACCATTCCCTCGGCATTGACATCATGAATGATGAGTTGGAACTCTTGCACTTGTTCCATGATTGGCCTTGAGTCAACCATCTTGTAGTCCAGATACTTGGCGACTACAAACTTTTTTGTACCTGCATCATCACTATGGTACTTCTTTTCAAGTGCTTCCCACATATCTTTTGATGTGTTTACAACAGAATAAACATTGTACAAACTATCTTCTAAAGAATTCAGAATAAAGTTTTTACAAAGATAGTCTCCATTGTGCCAGTTGTCATAGGCAGCTCGGACTGTAAAACTAGTCTCTTGAGCACTTGGAACCGGTGGCGCATCTTCCTTAAGAAAGATAGCAAACCCCAATGTTGTTTAATAGAACAACATCTTTTGTTGCCACCTTTTAAAGTCGGCACCACCAAACTTTGGCGGCTTCTCGGTGGTAGGCATCATCCTAGGCCCCGAGGTTGTTCCAAAAAAGGAACCACTCGTGTTGAACCCGTAGGCTCCAACACTAGATCCTAACATGGATCCCACGGTACCACTAAAAGTGGAACCAACGGTGCCACTCGAGGTGGACCCACCGGTAGTCAGAAATGGGTTGTTAAAAACCCAACCAGTTGTTGTTGACATCGTTGAAGCATTTGTGTTGAACACTGTCGAACCGATAGTTGATGACGTGGTTGAGCCAATGGAGTTCACCATGATTGAGGCGACGGTCGCGGAGGCAGAGGTAGCGGTGGCGGCGGAGTCGGTAGCAGCAACGGAAGTCGACATCTCCAGTTGTGTGATTTAGTAACAACAGCAAGTATTTTTTCTCGTCTTGTGCTTGTTGTAAAGTTCTGTGTTACAAACTTGCTGGGCGAAAATTAAATTACCTGGAAACTACAATTACAACTCGAAAAACTGAAAATACAGGACTCGAGGCGGAATTAAAAATACAATGAAAAATGAAACTGAATTTACACTAACCAGAAACAAATTAGAAATACATGAAGATAATCGAAACAACAATAAACAATAAACGGAACTAGACTATGGTAGAAGTCGCCCGAAGATGCCTTCTGCCCGCAAGACGAAAAACGCCCCGGTAGTGTTCACGGATTGGCGGTTCGTCCCCAAAGGTCAACGACTTTACGTCTCTACAATAGCAACACCACAAACTGGAGAGCTCCAACGAACTGGAAGAGGTGAGGACAAAGCTCCGACTTATGATATGCAGAGAATGATGAAAACTGTATGTTTATACTGAGTTCGAAAATTGTATGTACTGATGCAGAGGGATGCATGCCTATTTATAGGCCATCTCACCTGCAGGGGGTTTTAAACACAGCCCTTAAGGCTGTCATAATGCATGCATTCATGTCTGCATTGAACACAGGAGTTACACAATTCAAGGCAGTGGTTACTGCCCGTTTTGAATTTGAACATGCAGCCTTAACACCTCCTCATAACACCTGGGAGATTACTGCCCGTTTTTGGCTGAGTTTGAACATTCCGGATGCACCTGGACTATAATCAGCTCCTTAACCATTTGACGGATGTACCTGGACATCCTTATGTGCACATACGAGCCCAACTGCGTTGTTGAGCTTGTCCAAAAAATTCTTTAAGCTAGCCCAAGGCCTAGCTCACGGCCAAGCCCACGAATAGGCCCAAAGACCAGCCCAAAGACCAATTGCCAAGATTCAAGATCCAAGATCAAGGCCAAGGCCAAGACCAAGGTCCAAGGTCCACGGTCCACGGCACGCGGCCGCGGCCGAGGTGAGGCGGGCGGGCGGTGGCGGCGGCGCGCGCGTGTGCGTGCGTGTGGGCTTTAAGCCCATACACATGTGGCATTAATTATTACATGCATAAAGGTAACTCCTTATATACTAGAATAATGATGGTTCATTATTCAATGTGGGATTCCATCCCTTATTAATTCATAATTAAGTGACAAATTTTAATTCACTATTTCTCACTCACCGGGAATCGGTTTAGAGAAAGTGAATATACCACGATCATCTACTCGAAACGTAGATCGATCCTATAATATTTAATTTTACAAAATAAAATTAAAATCATTAACGATTCCAATACATGCAAACAAATCAGAAACCCGGTAGAACCAATCCACCAAAACCAGCCGACTATGAACAAATCATCAAACCAGAAATTCTTATAACCAAAAACACATGTTAACATCGAATTTAAATCACTCCCGATCGGAGTTAAGCATTCCGCCTGAACGCTTCCAACACAGTTCTGGTAGCCGAGGTGTGCCCGCCAGAGATCTGGACAGAACCCCCGATTTGCCAAAGTCAAAGCAACCTGTATTGCCGCTCGTCCGACGCTGTGTGAACTAGAGAGAAAGAGAGATCTCTATGTGTGTGATCGTTTGATTCAGTAAAAGATTTAGTGAGAGATGTTCTGATTAAATTTTGAGAGAGAGAGAGAGTCTCTCAGGGGAGAGAGGGAGTATGGGAGAGAGAGGAGAATGTGAGGGTGAGTATCGGCCGAGTGAATTAGGGTAGTGGCAGTCGCAGCGGTATGGCCAGCGGTTTGGGCCATACCGGCGGTGAACACCGCCGCCACATAGGCAGTATGGCTCGGCGGCATGGCTGGGCGGCATTTGATGATTCAACGGCATGGAGCATTTATCATTCGAACGTTGGAAAAATTATACCATTGGGAGCATAAAATGGACCGTTGGGAGCATAAAACACACACAAAAAAAAATTCCTATATATACTAGACTTTAACATTACAATTGTATACTTCCAATTCAAATATACTAAAATCCTTCTATATTTCATACTTGTGAAAAAAAGTGTAGCATGGATTAAAGAAAATCAAGAAGTGTTTCATCGTCAAAAAGAGGTCGTGGTCGGGGCTTTCGTCAATCGGCCTACTATCCCAAACCTCCACCACCGATGAATCCACAATACCTTCAACAACAATATTATACCCAACCTCCACCATCGATGAACCCAAGCCAATATAATATATCAATGACAAGTGAGTTCGACCCGTTTAGTGACGACCGTGAACAAGGTTCTTCGCCTCGTGAACCAAGTGTTGAACGCGAACTACCTCTATATGGTGACGATGATGATGATGTTGAGTTTGTTCCCGAAACGCAACCCGAACTCAATTCGGTAATAATTTTTAATTTTTTACGTTATTATTTTATTTGTTCTAATTTTATACATTATTACTTTATATGTTATAATTTTATATGTTATTATTTTATATGTTCTAATTTTATACGTTATTATTTGATATACTAGATGAAGATGTTCAAGTCGTTAAATGGAAAATAAAAACTAAAGCGGATAAAAAGCCTTGGATGTCGGCCGAAGAGGTTGCTTTGGCTAAAGCGTGGGTTCATATCTCGACATGTAAAAAAGTCGGGAATGAACAAGGTAGAGATAAGTTTTGGGGTAGAACTTTGGAACATTTCAAGGATACCATGAAAGATACTCCGCGAACTCGTCATGGTTTGAACACAAAGTGGCAAAATATGAATGCCGCCATGGGTGTCTTTAACGGACTATACATCCAACAAATAATTTTTAAACTATATACTTGTGTTAATTTATATGTTTGTATTAATTTATATATTCTTACTTTTATAATTGTATACTCGTATTCGTGAGAGTGGGTGTGACGATGTTAACATCATGACTAATGCCATGGCCGATTATGATAAGAAAAATAAGGGCAAGTCGTTTACTCATATTGAAGTATGGAAGGTTGTTAGGGGAGAAAACAAATAGTTGAAACAACCATGTTTTGTTCAAGCATCTTCGGAATCTCATTCCGACAAACGAAGAAAGTCGTCGGATTCTACCTACTACGAGTCGGGAAGCAATGACAATGTCGAAACTGTTATTTTCGATCTAAATGACGACACAACTCCTACACGTAAAAGAAAAGGGAAAAAGACCGTTAGTGAGGCGTCGATAAAGAATAGTGTTGTTGAGAACTTCGAGAGCTACACGGCAAAGAAAGCACAAATGATGGAGGAGGCGATGAAAAAAAAACGTGCAAAGGATGAATTGACCGAAAAGTTGATGGCGACACAACTCGCTAATGCTGAAGAAAAGGCTATGAGTCGGGCGATGAAGTTCTATAACGAACCTCACGATCACATAACCAATCCGGTTATGCGAGAAATCACTCTTGCCAAGAAACGTCAGTACGCGGAGAAATATGGATGGCCTATTGATTTTTAGATATAATTATGTTTTTTTTCCACGTATTATGTAATGTTCTTTTAATTATTAATGAAATATTTATGTTTTTATTAAATTGTTTAATATAATTTATGAAAATAAAAAATAAAAAAATAAAATTAGTTGGTGGGTTGGGAGGTATGAAAAAAGTATGGCTGCCACTAAAAAAGGATTGAGAGGTATGAAAAAAGTATGAATGAGGTGGAATGATATTATTGGTGGATTAGAGGTATGGGGTTTTTTGGGAGACATAATTGCCACCACCCTTAGGGATGTCGGCTGAGTGAATTAGGGTTCACATATTCCTAATTTTTTCTAGATTCTTCACTTCAACCCCAACCTTTATATTCTTGCGAATCCACCCCAATTCAATTTAATTACTTTTAATTCAGCCCTAATTAAGTTGTATCAAGTTATAAATTTATCCCTCCATATTCCATTTAATTTCAGGACAATCCATCTTGACTTATAAAGTTTGTTGAATTTCATTCTTCAATTTCCAAATATTATATCTAATAGTTAATATAAATACTTACACACTCTTATCAAAATTATGTGCAGATACTAACGTGGATTCTCAGGAGTAGGAGCATACATTGCAGTGCAATGTTCAGTCATGATCCTACATATTTAAGGTGGAGAAATCTAATTGGAATACCATTTTAATGTTCAAGTTCATATTTATTGTGTAATAATACTTAAAATACTATAATCGCCTTCGGGCAGTATGATTCGCCTACAGGCAGTAAGATTTGCTTCCGAGCATAATTATGTGCACATAGAGTCGCGCAACGATAAGATGTAAGATATAAGATGCGGTCGGGGTATCATAGTATTTTAAAATCTTAGTATTATTTTAAAATACTATAATACCATCTTACATGGATTATAGTACCATATAATAACTATTGATCATTTTACATATAATACTATGTAACATGTAAGATGCGGTCGGGATCCAAGGATCTTTGGAAAAACCCACAGTACGATATGGTGAATTATTTTCTAAAATGATGATCAATTATATACCGACCCCAACATAGTTGGGATTAAGGTGCTGTTGATGATGATGATCAATTATATATTCGTTGTTGCTAATGATATGAACTGATATGCCCCAATAAGTTGTCTCAAATTCACCCCTTTTTATATTTTGCGTGGAAGGTGGAAGCGATAGTGATAAATAATAACATGATATTATGTCTAGTAAGGATTTTTAGTTTGTTCGAAACTATTTAAACCCTTGAGTTTCTTTTGGCACTGTTAATTCTATGAATACGCTATATTGTTATTTTGATCATTTTGACTTGAGATTTATTTTAAGTAACTGATATTTCTTCAATTACTTTGGTATCTGGAGTAGTTCTCATGAGTGATGTTTCAAAAAAAAAAAAAAAAATCTCGTTTATGTTATAAAATATTAGGATGTTATATTAAAATAGGGGAGCGTCCATTTCTTCCTTCCCTCTTTTTCAAATAAAATGCGCTCTCACTCCTCCCAATTTACACAAAACCAAAAATCACCATACAAAGTTCAAATTCAAGGTGCTCGTGCATAAACATCAAGCTATCCTACAAGATTGCATCAAGAATTCATCAATTTTTAGATAAATCTCAAGTTTTCACATTCTATCCCTATGTATTTATTCTTTTCAATTTATCATCAATTTTGGTCTTGTTTAAATTTTCAGATGATAAAAGGGATGTGAATATCCACACACACAGATTGCACCATTCTGTACTTATACAAATTAAAATTTTAGTTGAGTTATAAAAAAATTGTTTTAGGAACTATTAACATGTTCTTACTCTAAATTTCGAATTTCAATGGGACTGGTGATGAAAAATCATGTGTAGTTTTATATATACCATGGATGATGGTGATATATGGGAGGGAGATTATATGTAAATTCTTTTAAAAATGGTCTAACGATTGTTCAAGAATGTCCTTCTGGCGTATAAAGAATACTTTATAGTTTAATTTTTGGTCCTCGTCCGGAGTGTGGAGCCAATGATCAATATCACTTTTGGTGATGATGATTCTAACTGTGTTCTAGATGTTATTGGCATTTTTTATATTTCCTTTTCATTTGCTTAGAATTCACGTACGAGCTCCTTGTAATAATGTCTCGAGAGGTTGATAGAGTTGTCCCAATGTAGGTGTCGAAAAGATTGAGTAAGGTTGAACTTGTCCGCAACCTCCGGTGCGATGTCTTCTTGATGAGAAGCTTGGCATGAGAACGTCACTCAAAATGTTCGGCATTTTTACCCAACCTGAAGTGTGTGTCTCCGTAGGTAGGCTCGAGATGCTCGGGCGGAGAGTTGTTGCTTTTGATTGCTGAGGATAACTCCACAATGACCGCGGCAGCCCTAAGTTTCCCTGTTTGCACCATTAGCTACAAGTTGAAACATGGCTCGATTTGGCAACCAATAAACCCTCTTCTTGGTAGGCATTTTTTACTTTCTTGATAAGATGGTGAACAAAGTCTTGGTAGGCATTTTTTACTTTCTTGATAAGATGGTGAACGACCTCGACACTATTCAAGGGCTCAATTATGGGAGTATTATCTTCAATCATATACAGACTTTATCCAAAATAAAAGTCCAAAGCACATCATTCCCTACTCTCGGTTGGTCACTTTATATCTAGAGCAGGCCAATGTTGATTTCTCACATGCTGTATGCACTGCAATTAAAGATCAAGACAAATTACAACGAGCCACCTGCATCTAGATGGTGGTCAAGTTTGATGATGGCATACATGGCGAAAATATAGTACATTCCCCAATATCGGCCATCAACGGTCTCCAATCTCCTCCGCTGCATATAGAAGTTCAATCACTTTCATAAAATATTACCAAGAGGTCATAAAAGCTGAGCTAGAAAAGTGACAGCCCGTCTGGACTAGTCAGACGAACAAATGGTTTGGATCCGACCACCATCACCTCTATCCGGTCCATTGGCATAGATTTATTCGCTTTGTTTTTTTATTTACTTTACTTTTTGACTTTTATTTTGGTTTGTTTTGACTTTATTTTTCTGTTTGCATATTTGCTATTTCTTTTTTTATCTTTCTGCTATTTATTTTAACTTGTTCAAACATGGGTATTTATTTCTCTGTTTGTTCAAGTTTTTTTTAGGTGTAGTTCATGGAATTGAATCATTGGCACCACACTACAGGGCAAACCTCTTTCTTTTTCTTCTCTTTCTTTTTCGTCGTTTTCTTTAAATAAGTACATTGAGGACAATGCTTATTTCGAAAGTGTGGGTGATATTTCAGAAAAATATGAAACTTTTATCGTGCCACTGTACTCTCGACAAGTATACTTGAATATTTTTATGAAATTCTTGCTACGCACCTCGGGAGCCTTGTAAGTTAATTTGGATCTAAATTTGAGGGTAAATTACTATGGGATTAATTTTAAATTATCTATGGATTGTGAAATAATAGAGTTGAGTAAAATTGTGAATTTGTGAAAAAGAATAGTGAACTTGTGAGCTTATGTGCCTTTATTGCTTATTATTATACAAGTTACTTCATTGCTTGAATGTGCCATTCATATTTTAGAACTCTATAACTTGGATTAGTATCTTTGTCGAAGCCACACGTGTGCAATTAGTGAAGATAATCTTGGATTGTTTTTGTTTAAGCCATTCCAGCCTTTTGCTTACCAAGTAACGTTGGAAATACTTAGCCTCAGAGAGCAAATTGGCTATTTTTATTGTTAGCCATATTTTTGTAATATCCGGCACTTTTACTTCGGAATACTTCTGCTATATTTGTTATCATGAGCCAACTATTTTTTTCGATGATCTTATGATGTAGCCAAACATATATTTTCAATTTGGAATAATTATAGTGTTAGGGGGATGTATTTTGGTATTGTTTATGATGTTGAATTGCATTAAAGTCAACTTTGAATTGTCGCCACGATCACTAGAAAAATCTAAATAAAATCATGAAACATAACATAAATGTTGACTTTTGAATTAGCTTTCCAATGGTAAAAAGGTAACTTAATTGGAGTTCGAATAGAGAAGTTATGATGAGATTACTTAAGACTACTGGACAAAATTGTACAACACGGCTAAGAACACGGGGCAAACATGGTCATATATGTGTAACATAGTAACAAATACGGTGCAAGATAAGAAGCGTCCGGTGCAATATTGTGCATACAAGCTTAGTATATAAATCAGCAGAAGGCAATTTTCAATTTTTTCCCTTTTTTTGGATAAGTCACGACACCGAATCCCTCCAAACACCATCCTTGTCCTCAATAATGATTATTGAGTAATTTAACAAGTAATCTATCATTTCCCTCGTTTCAGCCTCACAAATCTTTAACTCTAGCTTTTCTTTCTCTCTATAATGGTCGAAAATCCCTCAAATTGCTCTCTCGTGCTCTATTTCCAATCAATTAATCATTATCCTATCTTGTATCATGACGGATATTCTGCAAGGGAAGAAGAGGAAAGGAGAAACTTCATCAAATCTGGCCCGATTCATCAACCCCCATTCTGAAGAGGTATTTCAAAAAATTCTCATAGATGAAGATGTTACTCCCGGTCATGTTGGGGTATAAGGGTTTTTATGGAGATCCGGATTTTCCAGTGGATCGTGCAAACACTTTCCGAACTGATATTTCTACCCTATGCCCGGGTTACAAGAAATTCAGTCTAGGATAATCCAATGGAACACTTACGAATTTAGGCACAAAAACGTAAGCCAAATTGCAAGAGAATTCTGGATTTAATAGAAAAACAGAGAGCTGAGAAAGAGGCGTATCTAAGACTCAATAGGAGAGTCTTATTTATACATGTCGGATTAGGGTTTCATTGGGTCGATTTTTAGGTTTTACAAGAGCGGCGCCGTCATTAGTGATCCGAAATTAGGGTTGACGGATGGTTTACCAAAACTGATGAAATTAGTCAATTTTACCATAGTCTCCCTCTAAAATTCGAAAATATCACTAAGTCCCCAGTCTAAATTTCCGAAGATCTTTTGGGGCGCTGCCCCAAACCCCGCGGGGGCTCTGCCCCTAGACCCCGCCCGTTGAACGGTCAGCGGGACCACCGCCGGGGGCTCTGCCCCGGACCCCCGACATAATCGTACCGGCTTATAATTCGATCTTATATATGTGTGCACTCCGCACATACCCGAACATATGTTAGAATACAAATTATAAAATCCCTTAGCTCACATATTAGTTCCAATTACACAAAATGAATGGTGACACTAAAATCACCAACAAGTCATGAGTTTGATATCGATTCAGCTAAAAGTATCGGGTAAATATTGAGGATATCTTTAAAATTTTTGGCATTGAAAAGTTTGTTAGCTTAACTAGGCCCCTTTATGAAGAACTGGTTAAGGAATCTTATGCTAATTTCTTCAGTAGTTACAATGTTGATGGCTTAGTTCAAATGAGTCCTCTTGGTCAGCTATCCTTCCTGCAGTTGATTTTTCTAAAGGTAGACTTCGATCAGCTGGCATCTGGTCAGATGGGGTTTTGTCATGAGTGCTTGATTTGTCTTCTTCAGGCTGATGCGAGTTGGATGCTTGATCAGGTGCGCCATCAGCTCCATCGTCTTTCTTCTCATCTCCTTCTTTTTCTTCTTCTTTCTCGTCTTCTTTTTCTTCTTCTTTTTCTTCTTCTTCATTTTCTTTTTCTTTTTCTTCTTCTTTCTCATCTCCTTCCGCAATTTCTGCTTTTTCAACTTCTTCCTCTTCTTCTTTTTCAACTCCTTTTTTCTTGTTCAACATTTTTCAACTCCTTGTTCAACTGCAGCTTCTTTCTCAATATTTCAACTTCTCCAACTGCAGCTCCATTTTCTTGTTAAACGAAGGTGTGTTACGCACCGGGAGTTTTTATTCAAACAACACCGATGATGATGATGACGAAAATTTAAATGAAATCACGATTCTTGATTACCTTAAGAACCATACTGATAATGAAGTAAACAAAGGCAAGTTTGAAAATAATGATTTTGGGATAAATATTCGTTTACTTCATGATGCCATTACTAAGAGTTTAAAGTTAACGCGCAACAAAAATTGGTAAATATTGATATAGAAATTATTTACCATGTACTGAAAGATGAGCAGACAAGGGTAGGTTGTCATTGTCCTCATCTTCAGGAATTGAGACAGGTTCTTAAGTTGCTGGTAACTCAACTACAGATAACTCAGCTGCAAGAATCTTAGTTGTATTTATCTCAGCTGAAGTTAGCTCCATTGCAGGGGCCTCGGTTGGTGGCGTTTCAGTTGATGGAATCTCAATTATGGGCATTGTATCTGCTGCAGATTCCACTTATTCTCCTTCTTTAGATTCTGAACTCATCTTATATGGTGAAGTGTCAAAAGTCATTTTGGCCAACGTGTCCACAACACGTATGTGGTTGTGAGGAAACTAGGCAGCTAACCGGTAAGCGCATTGGCTAACTCGCCTAGTGCGGCTGCATCCAAGTGTCCAAGATGCTTATTGTTGCAGAATTTCTCAGTTCTTCCCTTGTACACTTTTAGGTACTCCAAGAGGTAGCTGATCTGTGTGCCATACAATAGCTTCTGGCTGAGATTTTATCCTCTCTGTATCAGCTAGCTTTGTTGATCTCCTTCACTAGTTGCCTGAAGATGTAGTCAGGCCAATTGACTCTCTGGAGTCCAATTATGGCTCCCAACATAGTGAATTTTGATGTAGACATCTGGTCGGGACTTCTAGACATGCCCCTTACTATGTTTGTGCACATGTCCATGATGTACCTATAATCTTTCTATATTTCAGGCTTTTTGGCATTAATTGTCAGCTCACTTAGCTGGTTCATATTTTTGATGAGTTGCCAAGTCTCCTCATGATTCAAGTTTAGCGATTCTACTGTTATTCCTCTGTTCGTCATTCCAAAAGCGTCAGCTATCACTTGCTTAGTGATAAGGATTTCTTCACCAAAGATAGAACTTTAGATTCTGAATTCTGTCACTCGGGATTATTTGTAAAAACACACGATGGCTTCTTTATATAGCTCTATCCATTTGATGCTCAGGTAATGGTAAATGCCATTTTTATCCATATTCGGGATTGTGTCCGCCATTAGTGTAATACCCGTAAATTGCAAGAATATTTTTGGCTTCGAGTATTATTCCATTCGTATGTCGCTCTTTGCTAACTCATATTTTGATGTTATAGATTTTCGAGTTTTGTGTATTTTGGAGCTTATTCATGCTGTTCGGACTTTGCGATTTTATTGTTTGAGAGGAGAAATAGCACATGCTAAGCTATGGCTAACGCACGCTATTCGTATTGTATAGCGCGCCCTAGCATCGACCGGTAGCGCATGCTATTGATCCAAGTGCAGTGGTGGCAATAGCTTGTTTCTGTTCTCTGGATACGCTAGGCAATAGCTAACGCACGTAAATAGTGTTAAGTAGCGCACGCTAATATTGCCAGTAACGCACGCTAACGAATTAGGTGCTGCCGAGACAGTAGGTGTTTCTGTTCTCTGGACGAACAGTTAACGCACGCTAAGCGCTAGCTAACAGACGCTATCTTTCTGGAGTAGCGCGCGCTAGCTTCGACAGTAATGCCCGCTAAGGAGCTGGGCAGTGAGTTTGGAATTTCTTCATGGTAACAGTTAGCACACGCTAAGGATGTGGTAGCGTACACTAACGTCGCAGGCCAGAATCCACTGGACTACCAGGTAGCCCCGTTAGCGCACGCTAGCTTTGAGATTTAGCGTGCGCTAATTAGACACAGTATATAAGATCGGTTAGCCCTGTTCTTCGTCATTCTTCTTCCCACTTCTTCATTTCCGACGAGAGAACACGAGAAGGGCGATCCTGAGGCGATTTGGGGCGGCTATTCATCATCTATCATCATCTTTGGTGGGATAACAAAGATTATACAATATTTAATCCGTTTCTATCTTCCAAATCAAGGTAAATTCCTTAGAACCCTAGTTCGGGGAATTTTTGGGGATTTTCTTAGATTCGTCCGATTTATCCATTTTGGAGCTTGAAATCTTTGAGATTATGATGTAACTACCCCTTACCCACGTTCCCCTATGATTATATGGGTGTTTATATGCATCATGCGGATTTGAGATGGTTTGGACGATTTCCAACCTCTAGGTGATTATCCTGGGAGATTTGTAAATCGTAGGCGGGTTTCGGGAGTTTCTCCGTATAATTTGAGTATGTATTCTTAGTTATCATTTTCCTTACGAATCGTTTAGGTGCCTAAAGTGCATTCTTGGACCTACCGATCTTGTATATTTTTCCTTCCGATTCTCGATGTCTCAAAGGCAAGTATATGTTTATGATTGTAATTCTTGAAGTTGAAAGTAAAGTAATATGATGTATTTGATAAGATGTTCACTTCATGATGGGACTTCGAGTCATCTGAGGGGTCGTTGCTTTTAGTGCGATCCATTGAACAATCTTATGTGTATAACCATGTGTTCACTCCGGAATGGGACTTCGAGTCCTTTGAGGGGTCGTTGCTTTTAGTGCGATTCATTGAACATTGTGTTGGTATGATTATATGTTCACTCCGGGATGGGACTTCAAGTCCTCTGAGGGGTCGTTGCTTATAGTGCGATCCATTGAACATATTAGATTAACCACTCCGGGATGGGACTTCGAGTCCTCTGAGGGATCGTAGCTTATAGTGCGAATCCACGGTTAATCATGAGGTATGGTATGAGATTTAGTTATTCCGGAATACTAGTCTTATACTTGGTAATATGAGTATGACATGAGATTAAATATCTCGATGATTGATGATATGGGTTTATGCCTACTTTATCGTGCAAGAAGTAATGGTTTTCATACTTGTGTACTTGTACTAGCTATTCGATGGCTAACCCCTTTTTGGGGGAAATACCTTTCATGTATTTCGGGATCCAGGAGAGCGGATAGGCATGTACCGGGTCGGTATGAAGATGATGGGCAAGTGTGATGCTGTGTCTTGTCACTGGTCTTATTTTGTTTTTATCCATTTAGTAGTGTTGTACTTAAAATGGTTATGAGTACTCGAGTACCGTTTCTGACTCTCTTGATATTTTGGCCTGTGTTGGCTTGTGATTGATTCCCGATGTACTGTACTCTGTCTTATTGAATATTATCTTGGTTGCCAATTTTATTGTCCTCCATTGGATTATGCTTGGACCTTATCGGTCAAAATTCATGGTTCCTCGTATGTATAGCTTTGTGGGTCCCACAGTGAGGCTAACGGCACTGTAATATACCATGAATAACTTAGGGGTGTTACAATTAGCAGGTTGTTTTGGGTTTCCAAGAGTTTGACGAAATCAACTACAATATTGTAGTTAATTTGCTCCTTCAGGATTATGGTGTTGATTCCACTGAAATAGTTTTCGTAGTCCATCTCCGCGTACAAAAGAAAAATTTGTTTGAGTGTAGAAAAAGTTTGGAATTTTTTTGGGAATTTAGGGTTTTGAAGGTGATAAGGTACTTAAATAAATTTCAAATGTCTTTTATAGAGCAAGGTGATTTGGATTCAGCGAGCGATTGCATCATGTGAACATGTTTACTTATAATCATAGGGGTCAGCATGGTTAAACATTAACCGCCCATTTTAGAACTTGGATTGATAGGTCGAAAATAGTATGAAAATATTATTGTTAATTATTGGACTTTATGTTGGTGCACTGAGTTATTTTCTACCTATTTATATTTTGGATGCAATTTACTTCACTTGGCAATTTGTTGTTTAAATTAGGTGTTTGATGGAGTTTTTAAGCTTAAGAAGTAGTTTGGGCCATCAAACGGAACATGCCAAGGTGATTTGGGCATTAATGAAGAAACTGCCGCGCACACTGGGTGACCCACTGTCGGCCCTGACCCGAAAATCCTCTTACTTGGGGCCCAAGAAACGACTCAAATCCGTCCCAATCAGTCCACAAGGTGAAAATCGGTCCCCTAGACTGGAAAAAAAGGAATTTTAATAGACTTGGAAAGAAAGACTCCAAAAGATTAAAACAACTCAAGAGGGATGAGAAGGAAGGGATGCAATTAAAAAAAATAAAACTAAGAGATAAAGGGGTATTATAAAAGAAGGGGCTGAGATTATTATTTGGGCATCATCTTCACGGCTGGGACATGAGACAAAGAAGAGGGGACGAACTCCAATTTGCGGACGCCATACTCACGTCCGAGCCGAATCAAGGGACTAAACCGAGACTATTTTCCGGCAAGGAAGAGAGAAGAATTCTACCTTCTTTTCTTATGCATATCATAAATTATTATTTTTCTTCTAAAGCGGCTAATTTTGTATTCTAGTTCTTAGGGAAGTTTGAAACCGTATTTAAATTATTCATATTTTAATCTCATAGCGTATTTTTAACTCGAAGTGTCTTGAATTACTTTTGTGTTATTGAATTCGTTATTATGCCATATAATTTCTTGATTTGGTTGGGCCAACTAGATTAGGGCTTTTATGTCTCATGCTAGAAATTGAGTTCTAATCCATAATTGTTGCAATTTTAATTTCACAGTAGCAACAGTTGAATTTTCTCAATTGAGTAACACAAAATCGAGATCCGTTAAGTCGAGCTTATGAACTTAATATCTTGCCTATTTCATTATTTTGGTTTTTATGCATCTAGCGAGTGAGATTTGAAGAGCTTGTTTTGAATCCATCGCCTAGATAGTTTTAATTAAAGAGCTTGTTTTAATTAAATAAACTTAAGAAATAATTCGGGTCAACAGAGCTTGTTGTTGGCTTCAGAATAGGAGTTCATGAGATTAGAGAAGAGATAAACGCTGCATTAAAGCTTGAATTAATTCGGAACGGTTGCTAGCATATATATTGTGTTTTGAGGTTTTTCGATATATTTTGCTATGCATTATGTGATGGATGTTTTTAATTTTATCTCAGATGTCTTTCAATCCACTAGCTGTTATTCTCAAAGAAAATAAACTTGATGACACTAACTTTGCCGATTGGAAAAGAAATATTGACATTGTCCTGACTGCTGTGGGGCATAAATTTGTCTTAATCGAGGAGAGCCCTCTAGAACCAGAACCGGATGCCACTCCCAAAGAGTTGGCTGAATTCCGAAAATGGAAAAAGTCTGATGAGATGACTCGCTGTTATATTTTGGCTTCACTGACAAATGTATTGCAGCATCAGCATCAGACGATGGGCTCGGCCACGGAAATGATGAAAAGTCTCACCAAGATGTTTGGTAATCAGAACCGGTTTCTTGGTGAATTTGGTCGACACTCATACTAATGAAGCATCCCGGCAAACGTACCTATAATACAAGAGTTTTTGTATGTATTTCTAGAAAATCTGTCGGGAGTCCCACCCGTCCGGCAAGAGGAGTTCATGTTAGAAAATTCTTCAAAGTTAAAGACGTCGAGGCTTGAATCACGCATGGAAGCGCTTTCCTTATAGTATTTCTTGCACCCCAAAATGTGTCTTAAGGTCACAAACAAGAATACCGTAGGATACGACAAGCCTTAATTTCGGACTGCACTAAGACAAAGTGAAATCCGAAAATAGGCAAGAATAATTTTTCTGGATTATAAGTATTCAAGAAAAGAGAATAGGTGATTCGAAAATCTGTATATACTTATGAAACCGAACTTGGTTTTATAAATAAATCATACCTATTCGTGAAAGGGAGCACCATTTCGTTCAAACGACACGACCGTTGGCCAAACAACCGTTCGTTTCGAAATGACATGACTTTTCATTTAATCAGCAAAAATAACCACCAATTGAAGAGGCACAACCGTTGGCGAGAATCGCCGCGGACCGCGCCGTTTCGCCGGACTCGCCACGAGACCGGCGTGCCGAAGTGCCGAAGTGCCAAAGTGCGGCGGAGCCGGAGCCGGACGTCGGACGCCGTTGTCGCCGGTGGCAACACCGGCGAGCGGCGATGTGAGAGTGAAAATTGGCATAGATTTGCCACCTCACCTCCACCTCACATCCACATGGCACTACCACATGTTATTAATGGTTATTTAATTGCTCACACTTATAAGGTGCTCATTTCTTTTGTTTTTGTTCTATGTGGGATTCTTTTCCATTCACAAAATACACTATTTTGTCTTTTAATGAACAATCAAATAAAAGCTTTACAAAATTAAATCTCTTATTTAATTTTCTAGCTTTTTCCAACAATCCCCACTTGTTCGAAAAGACAAAATATAATCCGGAAGAAAAACAAAGAGTGTTAGTACGATAAGTATCTTTCGATTTGAACTAATCCTTAGTATAAGCAACACAAGACTTTATCGAAAAATTAGGTAGCTAGGCTTTGAACCTATTTTTCTTGTGATAAAGTCGGTATTACTCAACACACACTCTTTAGTGTTCTTTGCCTACATATCACGCTTAGCACCGTTAATGGCCATGTGCTCATCCTGTCTCGTGAATTTTTCATGAGAGAAACTCCAACTCTCACTTTGGGACGGCACCATCCTTAAATTCACATAGGTGAAGTTCTTACAGATCTCTGTTACTTACAGATACTTGTCCTTATGACTGAACTTCATTAAGAGTTAAGAAAAAAACTCAACCTCCAATAGTAACAGCCAACATTATTGTATAATGTTGTGAACATCCAAATCAATGACTTGTTCTTACCCATTGAACCTAATGTTAGTCAATTCCTAACGTTAGGTTGGGTTGCCATCATAGTCGGATCACTACTCAAGGAGTTTAAGACCCATCCCTCTCGAGGTCGATTTCACCAAATCTCTAGCAAGAGGTTTTGTGAATGGATCAGCAATGTTAAAGCTTGATCTCACATATGTGAGCGAAATGATTCCATCTTTGATCAATTTCCTCACATAGTTATGTCTAAGACTAATATGTCTAGACTTTCCATTATACACTTCACTGTATGCTCTTGCTAAAGTTGATTGACTATCACAATGTATCGACACGGTTGATATATTGTCTTTAGCCAATGGAACTTCTAAAAGAAGATCCCTTAACCATTCAGCCTCTTGACCTGCAGAAGCTAGAGCCACGAACTCTGATTCCATGGTCGAATGAGTAATACACGTTTGTTTCTTTGATTTCCAAGAAACTGCTCCTCCGGCAAGTGTAAATACCCATCCTGTCGTAGATTTGTTATCTCCGACACTTGATATTCAACTTGCATCAGTATATCCTTCTAGTACGGCAGGAAACTGACCGTATTGAAGTCCAAGATTTTTTGTTTTTAAAAGAAATCCAAAAATTCTTCTAATGGCCTTCCAATGCTCGGCACTTGGATTGCTAGTAAATCTACTCATTTTACTAACGGCGAATGCTATGTCTGGTCGAGTACATTGCATCAAGTACATAAGACAACCAATAGCACTAGCATATTCCAATTGGGCCACAGCTCTTCCATCATTCTTTTCAAGTTTTACACTGGGATCAAAAGGGGTGTTCACCTCCTTGAATTTTAGATGTTTGAACTTGTCAAGCACTTTTTCAACATAGTGTGATTGACTAAGTTCATAACCCCCACTAGTTCTACGAACCTTGATACCTAAAATAGTATCAACTTGTCCAAGATCTTTCATTTTGAAAGTGGAAGATAGAAACCTCTTCGTTTCTAATATTCCTTCCATCTCGCTAATGATCAACATATCATCAACATAGAGACATAGGAAGATCACAACATTACCACGCACTTTTGTGTACAAACACTTGTCACAAACGTTAGGAATAAATCCATTCGAAAGTATGACCGAGTCAAACTTTTGATGCCATTGTTTGGGTGCTTGTTTTAATCCATATAAGGATTTGACAAGTTTACAAACTTTTGTTCATTACCCGAAGCACATAGCCTTTCTGCTCCATGTAAATTTCCTCATCGAGATCTCCATTTAGAAATCTTTGTCTTGACATCCATTTGATGAACATTTAGGTTATATAAAGAAGCCAAGGCGACAGACTCTAATTGTTGTTGTTCTTGCTACCGGTGCATATGTGTCAAAATAATCGATTCCTTCCCGTTGTCGAAATCCTTTGGCTACCAATCTAGCCTTGTAAGCGTTAAGAGTGCCATCTTTGTATTTCTTTCAAACACCCACTTACATCCAATGGGTCTCGACCCTTTGGGTAGATCGACAATCTCCCAAGTGTGATTTGCCATAATAGAATCCATTTCATCTTGGATAGCATCCTTCCAAAAAGTGGAGTCCCGAGAAGCCACTGCTTCATTATAAGTTTTAGGACTATCTTCAACAAGAAGAATAATCGGAATCTTTCGGGCAAAATTCTCTCTATTTCCTTCTACTATGTAAAAAGAAATAAGTTGAGAATCTATTTCATCAGGTCCCAAATCCTTAGTCTTACGAACTCTCTTGCTAATCCGAGGTTCTGGTTGTTCTACAACAACCCTAGAAGAACTCTCCTCTCGAGGTTCTTCATTTGTGGAATTTTGAGATTCCTTTTCTTTAGAATTAGAATTTTCAAAGAATTCCACGTCTCGGGATTCTACTATGACATTAGATTCTAAATTTAGAAGTCTATATGCCTTGCTATTCGTAGCATAGCCAATAAAAGCACTTCGTATCCTCGAGGACCCAACTTGGTCCTTTTAGGATCCATGTTTTTATAGTAGGCTAAGCACCCCCACACTTTGAAATACCCAATATTCGGCTTTCGCCCTTTCCATACCTCATACGGAGAAATTTGGGTTTTCTTTAAAGGTATACGATTTAAAATATGACATGCAGAAAATAAAGCTTCACCCCACAAACTAAAAGGTAATTCAGAATGCATTAACATGGCATTTATCATCTCTTGAAGTGTTCTATTTTTACGTTCGGCTAAACCGTTTTGTTGTGGTGTGCGTGGTGCGGAACACTCGTGAACAATACCATTTTCTTCACAAAAGGCATTGAAATCACTAGAAAAATATTCACCACCTCTATCGCTTCTAAGAATTTTAATTTTAGTTCCTAATTGATTTTCAACTTCAGCCTTGTACATCTTAAAAGCATTAAAAGCATCATCTTTATGTTTTAATAAATACACATATGTAAATCTAGAGCAATCATCAATAAAGGTAATAAAATACTTATTACCCCCACGGGTTAACATCCCATTGAATTCACATAAATCAGAATGTATAAGATCTAACAATTTAGAGTTTCTCTCTACACTATAAAAGGGTTTCTTTATCATTTTAGATTTCACACATATTTCACATTTATCTAATTTATCGATTTGCACGAAATTAAACCACATTTAATTAATCTTTTCATAGTCTAAATCCTATATGTGCTAATCTACTATGCCATAAAGAAACGGAATCAATCATATAAGCAGAAGGAGAAATCTTATTAATGATATTGTCAACAATACATAATTTGACCATCCCTTCACTGGAGTAGCCCTTTCCAACAAATACACCATTACGGGTCAAGATAAGCTTGCCCGACTCATACGATTTGATCCCGTTTACCTAAGAGATCACCACTAACAAGGTTCCTATTCATTTCCGAACATGGAGAACATTGGTCAAAGTGACCTTCTTCCCAGATGTGAAATTGAGTTCCACGTTTCCGATGCCGACGACCTTTGAGCGTTGCTCGTTTCCCATCTGAACTTCTTGTCCTCCGTCGACTTCAGAATAGGTGTTGAAAGTAGTCCTATCATAGGATACGTGGACGGTAGCACAAGTGTCGTACCACCACCCTTGAATCTTTCCCTTGACCGCCATAATTTCGCTCACCGTAGCGATTATATTCCCATCGGTCATAGTGGCGTCGACTTCTTTTTCCACTGTCTTACGGAGTCGACAGTCTCTAGCATAGTGACCGGGTTTGCCACACACATAGCAGCCCCCGTTGGATCCCTTGGACACGGACTTGTTGCCGGACTTGAATTTCTTTGGAATGCTTGAATTTCTTTGAATCCTTTTTGGGACCCGAAGAACTTCCTTTTTCATTCCACTTTCTCTTGCCTTTCGCGCTCACCGCGTTGGCTTTGAAAGTACCGGTATCCGTCGTCTTCTCTCTCATCCTCGATTCCTCCTCGATTCGAAGATGTTTCTGGATTTGTTCCAAAGAGAAGTCCTCGGTATTGTGAAGAAGTTTCTTAGGTAGCTTTTCCAGAATTGGGCAACTTCGCAATAATTGCACCAACTTGGAAAGTCTCTGGAATATCAATCTTCACAGCCCTCAATTTGTTGACAATAACTTGCAATTCATGTACTTGAGCAAGTATGGGCTTATCGTCAAACATCTTAAAATCGAAGTAACTAGAGACAAGGAACTTTTTGGTACCTTCTTCTTCGGCCTTGAATTTGTACTCGAGTGCCTTCCAAATCTCCATAGCTGATGGATTGTCGGTGTAGAGATCGTAGAGACGGTCGGAGAGAGTGTTCAAAATATGGCCACGGCAAAGAACTCGTCCTCTTGACGTTTCTTCCGTCGCCTTGAGTTCTTGAATCTTCCTCTGTTGGCTCGGGATAGGCTTCAACGTTGGGTCCAACACGTAGAAGACCTTCATGGCGTGAGGAAGAAACGCATCTTGTCCTGCCAAGAGTGTAGTTGGTTCCATCAAGCGGTCCAACTTGACGAAGTCTTGGTTCATCACCTTCAAACTCAAACAAGAGCCTCGGTCGCCATTGCAATGAATACTATAAGATTGTTAGAAAATTCTTCAAAGTTAAAGACGTCGAGGCTTGAATCACGCATGGAAGCGCTTTCCTTATAGTATTTCTTGCACCCCAAAATGTGTCTTAAGGTCACAAACAAGAATACCGCAGGATACGACAAGCCTTAATTTGACCGCACTAAGACAAAGTGAAATCCAAAATAGGCAAGAATAATTTTTCGGATTATAAGTATTCAAGAAAAGAGAATAGGTGATTCAAAATCAGATATACTTATGAAACCGAACTTGGTTTTATAAATAAATCATACCTATTCGTGAAAGGGAGCACCATTTCGTTCAAACGACACGACCGTTGGCCAAACAACCGTTCGTTTCGAAATGACATGACTTTTCATTTAATCAGCAAAAATAACCACCAATTGAAGAGGCACAACCGTTGGCGAGAATCGCCGCGAGAAACCAGCGGACCGCGCCGTTTCTCAGGACTCGCCACGAGCCCACGTGGCCGGCGTGCCGAGTGCCAAAGTGCGCCTACGACGCCACTAAAGCCTCTAAGCCCGAGCCGGAGCCGGACGTCGGACGCCGTTGTCGCCGTGGCAACACCGTGCGGCGATGTGAGAGTGAAAATTGGCATAGATTTGCCACCTCACCTCCACCTCACATCCACATGGCACTACCACATGTTATTAATGGTTATTTAATTGCTCACACTTATAAGGTGCTCATTTCCTTTGTTTTTGTTCTATGTGGGATTCTTTTCCATTCACAAAATACACTATTTTGTCTTTTAATGAACAATCAAATAAAAGCTTTACAAAATTAAATCTCTTATTTAATTTTCTAGCTTTTTCCAACAATCCCCACTTGTTCGAAAAGACAAAATAGAATCCGGAAGAAAAAACAAAGAGTGTTAGTACGGATAAGTATCTTTCGATTTGAACTAATCCTTAGTATAAGCAACACAAGACTTTATCGAAAAATTAGGTAGCTAGGCTTTGAACCTATTTTTCTTGTGATAAAGTCGGTATTACTCAACACACACTCTTTAGTGTTCTTTGCCTACATATCACGCTTAGCACCGTTAATGGCCATGTGCTCATCTGTCTCGTGAATTTTTCATGAGAGAAACTCCAACTCTCACTTTGGGACGGCACCATCCTTAAATTCACATAGGTGAAGTTCTTACAACATCTCTGTTACTTACGGATACTTGTCCTTATGGTGAACTTCATTAAGAGTTAAGAAAAAAACTCAACCTCAATAGTAACATTGACATTATTGTATAATGTGGTGAACATCCAAATCAATGACTTGTTCTTACCCATTGAACCTAATGTTAGTCAATTCCTAACGTTAGGTTGGGTTGACATCATAGTCGGATCACTACTCAAGGAGTTTAAGACCCATCCCTCTCGAGGTCGATTTCACCAAATCTCTAGCAAGAGGTTTTGTGAATGGATCAGCAATGTTAAAGCTTGATCTCACATATGTGAGCGAAATGATTCCATCTTTGATCAATTTCCTCACATAGTTATGTCTAAGACTAATATGTCTAGACTTTCCATTATACACTTCACTGTATGCTCTTGCTAAAGTTGATTGACTATCACAATGTATCGACACGGTTGAGATATTGTGTTTAGCCAATGGAACTTCTAAAAGAAGATCCCTTAACCATTCAGCCTCTTGACTGCGGAAGCTAGAGCCACGAACTCGATTCCATGGTCGAATGAGTAATACACGTTTGTTTCTTTGATTTCCAAGAAATCTGCTCCTCGGCAAGTGTAAATACCCATCCTGTCGTAGATTTGTTATCTCCGACACTTGATATCCAACTTGCATCGGTATATCCTTCTAGTACGGCAGAAAGGCCGTATTGAAGTCCAAGATTTTGTTTTTAAAAGAAATCCAAAAATTCTTCTAATGGCCTTCCAATGCTCGGCACTTGGATTGCTAGTAAATCTACTCATTTTACTAACGGCGAATGCTATATGCAGTCGAGTACATTGCATCAAGTACATAAGACAACCAATAGCACTAGCATATTCCAATTGGGCCACACTCTTCCATCATTCTTTTCAAGTTTTACCTTTGGGATCAAAAGGGGTGTTCACCTCCTTGAATTTTAGATGTTTGAACTTGTCAAGCACTTTTCAACATAGTGTGATTGACTAAGTTCATAACCCCACTAGTTCTACGAACCTTGATACCTAAAATAGTATCAACTTGTCCAAGATCTTTCATTTTGAAAGTGGAAGATAGAAACCTCTTCGTTTCTAATATTCCTTCCATCTCGTTGCTAATGATCAACATATCATCAACATAGAGACATAGGAAGATCACAACATTACCACGCACTTTTGTGTACAAACACTTGTCACAAGCGTTAGGAATAAATCCATTCGAAAGTATGACCGAGTCAAACTTTTGATGCCATTGTTTGGGTGCTTGTTTTAATCCATATAAGGATTTGACAAGTTTACAAACTTTTGTTCATTACCGGAAGCACATAGCCTTTGTTTGCTCCATGTAAATTTCCTCATCGAGATCTCCATTTAGAAATCTTTGTCTTGACATCCATTTGATGAACATTTAGGTTATATAAAGAAGCAAGGCGACGATTACTCTAATTGTTGTTGTTCTTGCTACCGGTGCATATGTGTCAAAATAATCGATTCCTTCCGTTGTCGAAATCCTTTGGCTACCAATCTAGCCTTGTAAGCGTTAAGAGTGCCATCTTTGTATTTCTTTCAAACACCCACTTACATCCAATGGGTCTCGACCCTTTGGGTAGATCGACAATCTCCCAAGTGTGATTTGCCATAATAGAATCCATTTCATCTTGGATAGCATCCTTCCAAAAAGTGGAGTCCCGAGAAGCCACTGCTTCATTATAAGTTTTAGGACTATCTTCAACAAGAAGAATAATCGGAATCTTTCGGGCAAAATTCTCTCTATTTCCTTCTACTATGTAAAAAGAAATAAGTTGAGAATCTATTTCATCAGGTCCCAAATCCTTAGTCTTACGAACTCTCTTGCTAATCCGAGGTTCTGGTTGTTCTACAACAACCCTAGAAGAACTCTCCTCTCGAGGTTCTTCATTTGTGGAATTTTGAGATTCCTTTTCTTTAGAATTAGAATTTTCAAAGAATTCCACGTCTCGGATTCTACTATGACATTAGATTCTAAATTTAGAAGTCTATATGCCTTGCTATTCGTAGCATAGCCAATAAAAGCACTTCGTATCCCTCGAGGACCCAACTTGGTCCTTTTAGTATCCATGTTTTTATAGTAGGCTAAGCACCCCCACACTTTGAAATACCCAATATTCGGCTTTCGCCCTTTCCATACCTCATACGGAGAAATTTGGGTTTTCTTTAAAGGTATACGATTTAAAATATGACATGCGTAAAATAAAGCTTCACCCCACAAACTAAAAGGTAATTCGAATGCATTAACATGGCATTTATCATCTCTTGAAGTGTTCTATTTTTACGTTCGGCTAAACCGTTTTGTTGTGGTGTGCGTGGTGCGGAACACTCGTGAACAATACCATTTTCTTCACAAAAGGCATTGAAATCACTAGAAAAATATTCACCACCTCTATCGCTTCTAAGAATTTTAATTTTAGTTCCTAATTGATTTTCAACTTCAGCCTTGTACATCTTAAAAGCATTAAAAGCATCATCTTTATGTTTTAATAAATACACATATGTAAATCTAGAGCAATCATCAATAAAGGTAATAAAATACTTATTACCCCACGGGTTAACATCCATTGAATTCACATAAATCGAATGTATAAGATCTAACAATTTAGAGTTTCTCTCTACACTATAAAAGGGTTTCTTTATCATTTTAGATTTCACACATATTTCACATTTATCTAATTTATCGATTTGCGAAATTAAACCACATTTAATTAATCTTTTCATAGTGCTAAATCCATATGTGCTAATCTACTATGCCATAAAGAAAGCGGAATCAATCATATAAGCGAAGGAGAAATCTTATTAATGATATTGTCAACAATACATAATTTGACCATCCCTTCACCGGAGTAGCCCTTTCCAACAAATACACCATTACGGGTCAAGATAAGCTTGCCCGACTCATACCTGATTTGATCCCGGTTTACCTAAGAGATCACCACTAACAAGGTTCCTATTCATTTCGGAACATGGAGAACATTGGTCAAAGTGACCTTCTTCCCGGATGTGAAATTGAGTTCCACGTTTCCGATGCTGGACGACCTTTGAGCGTTGCTCGTTTCCCATCTGAACTTCTTGTCCTCCGTCGACTTGAATAGGTGTTGAAAGTAGTCTATCATAGGATACGTGGACGGTAGCACAAGTGTCGTACCACCACCCTTGAATCTTTCCCTTGACCGCCATAATTTCGCTCACCGTAGCGATTATATTCCTATCGGTCATAGTGGCGTCGACTTCTTTTTCCATTGTCTTACGGAGTCGGCAGTCTCTAGCATAGTGACCGGGTTTGCCACACACATAGCAACCCCGTTGGATCCCTTGGACACGGACTTGTTGCGGACTTGAATTTCTTGGAATGCTTGAATTTCTTTGAATCCTTTTTGGGACCGAAGAACTTCCTTTTTCATTCCACTTTCTCTTCGCGCTCACCGCGTTGGCTTTGAAAGTACCGAGATCCGTCGTCTTCTCTCTCATCCTCGATTCCTCCTCGATTCGAAGATGTTTGGATTTGTTCAAAGAGAAGTCCTCGGTATTGTGAAGAAGTTTCTTAGGTAGCTTTTCGGGGTGGGCAACTTCGCAATAATTGCACCAACTTGGAAAGTCTCCGGAATATCAATCTTCACAGCCCTCAATTTGTTGACAATAACTTGCAATTCATGTACTTGAGCAAGTATGGGCTTATCGTCAAACATCTTAAAATCGAAGTAACTAGAGACAAGGAACTTTTTGGTACCTTCTTCTTCGGCCTTGAATTTGTACTCGAGTGCCTTCCAAATCTCCATAGCTGATGGATTGTCGGTGTAGAGATCGTAGAGACGGTCGGAGAGAGTGTTCAAAATATGGCCACGGCACAGCAACTCGTCCTCTTGACGTTTCTTCCGTTCTGCCTTGAGTTCTTCAGAATCTTCCTCTGTTGGCTCTGGGATAGGCTTCAACGTTGGGTCCAACACGTAGAAGACCTTCATGGCAGTGAGGAAGAAACGCATCTTGTCCTGCCAGCGAGTGTAGTTGGTTCCATCGAAGCGGTCCAACTTGACGAAGTCTTGGTTCATCACCTTCAAACTCGAAACAGTAGCCTCGGTCGCCATTGCAACACATACTATAAGATTGTTAGAAAATTCTTCAAAGTTAAAGACGTCGAGGCTTGAATCACGCATGGAAGCGCTTTCCTTATAGTATTTCTTGCACCCCAAAATGTG
>CM065817.1:142272460-142289730 GCA_033398695.1 Orobanche coerulescens
ATGGGTCTCGACCCTTTGGGTAGATCGACAATCTCCCAAGTGTGATTTGCCATAATAGAATCCATTTCATCTTGGATAGCATCCTTCCAAAAAGTGGAGTCCCGAGAAGCCACTGCTTCATTATAAGTTTTAGGACTATCTTCAACAAGAAGAATAATCGTAATCTTTCTGGCAAAATTCTCTCTATTTCCTTCTACTATGTAAAAAGAAATAAGTTGAGAATCTATTTCATCAGGTCCCAAATCCTTAGTCTTACGAACTCTCTTGCTAATCCGAGGTTCTGGTTGTTCTACAACAACCCTAGAAGAACTCTCCTCTCGAGGTTCTTCATTTGTGGAATTTTGAGATTCCTTTTCTTTAGAATTAGAATTTTCAAAGAATTCCACGTCTCGGGATTCTACTATGACATTAGATTCTAAATTTAGAAGTCTATATGCCTTGCTATTCGTAGCATAGCCAATAAAAGCACTTCGTATCCCTCGAGGACCCAACTTGGTCCTTTTAGTATCCATGTTTTTATAGTAGGCTAAGCACCCCCACACTTTGAAATACCCAATATTCGGCTTTCGCCCTTTCCATACCTCATACGGAGAAATTTGGGTTTTCTTTAAAGGTATACGATTTAAAATATGACATGCGTAAAATAAAGCTTCACCCCACAAACTAAAAGGTAATTCGAATGCATTAACATGGCATTTATCATCTCTTGAAGTGTTCTATTTTTACGTTCGGCTAAACCGTTTTGTTGTGGTGTGCGTGGTGCGGAACACTCGTGAACAATACCATTTTCTTCACAAAAGGCATTGAAATCACTAGAAAAATATTCACCACCTCTATCGCTTCTAAGAATTTTAATTTTAGTTCCTAATTGATTTTCAACTTCAGCCTTGTACATCTTAAAAGCATTAAAAGCATCATCTTTATGTTTTAATAAATACACATATGTAAATCTAGAGCAATCATCAATAAAGGTAATAAAATACTTATTACCCCCACGGGTTAACATCCCATTGAATTCACATAAATCAGAATGTATAAGATCTAACAATTTAGAGTTTCTCTCTACACTATAAAAGGGTTTCTTTATCATTTTAGATTTCACACATATTTCACATTTATCTAATTTATCAGATTTGCACGAAATTAAACCACATTTAATTAATCTTTTCATAGTGCTAAATCCTATATGTGCTAATCTACTATGCCATAAAGAAACGGAATCAATCATATAAGCAGAAGGAGAAATCTTATTAATGATATTGTCAACAATACATAATTTGACCATCCCTTCACTGGAGTAGCCCTTTCCAACAAATACACCATTACGGGTCAAGATAAGCTTGCCCGACTCATACATGATTTGATCCCCGGTTTACCTAAGAGATCACCACTAACAAGGTTCCTATTCATTTCCTAACATGGAGAACATTGGTCAAAGTGACCTTCTTCCCGGATGTGAAATTGAGTTCCACATTTCCGATGCCGACGACCTTTGAGCGTTGCTCGTTTCCCATCTGAACTTCTTGTCCTCCGTCGACTTCAGAATAGGTGTTGAAAGTAGTCCTATCATAGGATACGTGGACGGTAGCACAAGTGTCGTACCACCACCCTTGAATCTTTCCCTTGACCGCCATAATTTCGCTCACCGTAGCGATTATATTCCCATCGGTCATAGTGGCGTCGACTTCTTTTTCCGCTGTCTTACGGAGTCGATGCCTCTAGCATAGTGACCGGGTTTGCCACACACATAGCAGCCCCGTTGGATCCTCGACACGGACTTGTTGCCGGACTTGAATTTGCTAGAATGCTTGAATTTCTTTGAATCCTTTTTGGGACCCGAAGAACTTCCTTTTTCATTCCACTTTCTCTTGCCTTTCGCGCTCACCGCGTTGGCTTTGAAAGTACCAGATCCGTCGTCTTCTCTCTCATCCTCGATTCCTCCTCGATTCGAAGATGTTTCGGATTTGTTCCAAAGAGAAGTCCTCGGTATTGTGAAGAAGTTTCTTCCGTAGCTTTTCCAGAATTGGGCAACTTCGCAATAATTGCACCAACTTGGAAAGTCTCCTAATATCAATCTTCACAACCCTCAATTTGTTGACAATAACTTGCAATTCATGTACTTGAGCAAGTATGGGCTTATCGTCAAACATCTTAAAATCGAAGTAACTAGAGACAAGGAACTTTTGGTACCTTCTTCTTCGGCCTTGAATTTGTACTCGAGTGCCTTCCAAATCTCCATAGCTGATGGATTGTCGGTGTAGAGATCGTAGAGACGGTCGGAGAGAGTGTTCAAAATATGGCCACGGCACAGAACTCGTCCTCTTGACGTTTCTTCCGTTCCGCCTTGAGTTCTTCGAATCTTCCTCTGTTGGCTCGGGATAGGCTTCAACGTTGGGTCCAACACGTAGAAGACCTTCATGGCGATGAGGAAGAAACGCATCTTGTCCTGCCAATGAGTGTAGTTGGTTCCATCGAGCGGTCCAACTTGACGAAGTCTTGGTTCATCACCTTCAAACTCAAACAAGAGCCTCGGCCGCCATTGCAATGTATACTATAAGATTGTTAGAAAATTCTTCAAAGTTAAAGACGTCGAGGCTTGAATCACGCATGGAAGCGCTTTCCTTATAGTATTTCTTGCACCCCAAAATGTGTCTTAAGGTCACAAACAAGAATACCGCAGATACGACAAGCCTTAATTTGATCGCACTAAGACAAAGTGAAATCAAAATAGGCAAGAATAATTTTTCTCGGATTATAAGTATTCAAGAAAAGAGAATAGGTGATTCAAAATCAGATATACTTATGAAACCGAACTTGGTTTTATAAATAAATCATACCTATTCGTGAAAGGGAGCACCATTTCGTTCAAACGACACGACCGTGGCCAAACAACCGCTCGCTTTAAATGACATGACTTTTCATTTAATCAAGAAAATAACCACCAATTGAAGAGGCACAACCGTTGGCGAGAATCGCCGCGAGAAACCCGCGACCGCGCCACACGGACTCGCCACGAGCCCACGTGACCGGCGTGCCGAAGTGCCAAAGTGCGCCTACGAAGCGCCACTAAAGCCTCTAAGCCCGAGCCGGAGCCGGACGTCGGACGCCGTTGTCGCCGGTGGCAACACCGGCGAGCGGCGATGTGAGAGTGAAAATTGGCATAGATTTGCCACCTCACCTCCACCTCACATCCACATGGCACTACCACATGTTATTAATGGTTATTTAATTGCTCACACTTATAAGGTGCTCATTTCCTTTGTTTTTGTTCTATGTGGGATTCTTTTCCATTCACAAAATACACTATTTTGTCTTTTAATGAACAATCAAATAAAAGCTTTACAAAATTAAATCTCTTATTTAATTTTCTAGCTTTTTCCAACAATCCCCACTTGTTCGTAAAAGACAAAATAGAATCCGTAAGAAAAACAAAGAGTGTTAGTACAGATAAGTATCTTTCGATTTGAACTAATCCTTAGTATAAGCAACACAAGACTTTATCGAAAAATTAGGTAGCTAGGCTTTGAACCTATTTTTCTTGTGATAAAGTCGGTATTACTCAACACACACTCTTTAGTGTTCTTTGCCTACATATCACGCTTAGCACCGTTAATGGCCATGTGCTCATCCTGTCTCGTGAATTTTTCATGAGAGAAACTCCAACTCTCACTTTGGGACGGCACCATCCTTAAATTCACATAGGTGAAGTTCTTACAAAGATCTCATACTTACGTATACTTGTCCTTATGATCGAACTTCATTAAGAGTTAAGAAAAAAACTCAACCTCCAATAGTAATACCAACATTATTGTATAATGTTGTGAACATCCAAATCAATGACTTGTTCTTACCCATTGAACCTAATGTTAGTCAATTCCTAACGTTAGGTTGGGTTGCCATCATAGTCGGATCACTACTCAAGGAGTTTAAGACCCATCCCTCTCGAGGTCGATTTCACCAAATCTCTAGCAAGAGGTTTTGTGAACGGATCAGAATGTTAAAGCTTGATCTCACATATGTGAGCGAAATGATTCCATCTTTGATCAATTTCCTCACATAGTTATGTCTAAGACTAATATGTCTAGACTTTCCATTATACACTTCACCGTATGCTCTTGCTAAAGTTGATTGACTATCACAATGTATCGACACGGTTGATATATTGTCTTTAGCCAATGGAACTTCTAAAAGAAGATCCCTTAACCATTCACCTCTTGACTGCGGAAGCTAGAGCCACGAACTCGATTCCATGGTCGAATGAGTAATACACGTTTGTTTCTTTGATTTCCAAGAAATCGCTCCTCCTAAAGTGTAAATACCCATCCTGTCGTAGATTTGTTATCTCCGACACTTGATATCCAACTTGCATCAAGATATCCTTCTAGTACGGCAGAAATCGACCGTATTGAATTGCAAGATTTTTGTTTTTAAAAGAAATCCAAAAATTCTTCTAATGGCCTTCCAATGCTCGGCACTTGGATTGCTAGTAAATCTACTCATTTTACTAACGGCGAATGCTATGTCCAGTCGAGTACATTGCATCAAGTACATAAGACAACCAATAGCACTAGCATATTCCAATTGGGCCACAGCTCTTCCATCATTCTTTTCAAGTTTTACACTGGGATCAAAAGGGGTGTTCACCTCCTTGAATTTTAGATGTTTGAACTTGTCAAGCACTTTTTCAACATAGTGTGATTGACTAAGTTCATAACCCCCACTAGTTCTACGAACCTTGATACCTAAAATAGTATCAACTTGTCCAAGATCTTTCATTTTGAAAGTGGAAGATAGAAACCTCTTCGTTTCTAATATTCCTTCCATCTCGTTGCTAATGATCAACATATCATCAACATAGAGACATAGGAAGATCACAACATTACCACGCACTTTTGTGTACAAACACTTGTCACAAACGTTAGGAATAAATCCATTCGAAAGTATGACCGAGTCAAACTTTTGATGCCATTGTTTGGGTGCTTGTTTTAATCCATATAAGGATTTGACAAGTTTACAAACTTTTGTTCATTACCCGAAGCACATAGCCTTTCTACTGCTCCATGTAAATTTCCTCATCGAGATCTCCATTTAGAAATCTTTGTCTTGACATCCATTTGATGAACATTTAGGTTATATAAAGAAGCCAAGGCGAACAAGACTCTAATTGTTGTTGTTCTTGCTACCGGTGCATATGTGTCAAAATAATCGATTCCTTCCGTTGTCGAAATCCTTTGGCTACCAATCTAGCCTTGTAAGCGTTAAGAGTGCCATCTTTGTATTTCTTTCAAACACCCACTTACATCCAATGGGTCTCGACCCTTTGGGTAGATCGACAATCTCCCAAGTGTGATTTGCCATAATAGAATCCATTTCATCTTGGATAGCATCCTTCCAAAAAGTGGAGTCCCGAGAAGCTACTGCTTCATTATAAGTTTTAGGACTATCTTCAACAAGAAGAATAATCGGAATCTTTCGGGCAAAATTCTCTCTATTTCCTTCTACTATGTAAAAAGAAATAAGTTGAGAATCTATTTCATCAGGTCCCAAATCCTTAGTCTTACGAACTCTCTTGCTAATCCGAGGTTCTGGTTGTTCTACAACAACCCTAGAAGAACTCTCCTCTCGAGGTTCTTCATTTGTGGAATTTTGAGATTCCTTTTCTTTAGAATTAGAATTTTCAAAGAATTCCACATCTCGGGATTCTACTATGACATTAGATTCTAAATTTAGAAGTCTATATGCCTTGCTATTCGTAGCATAGCCAATAAAAGCACTTCGTATCCCTCGAGGACCCAACTTGGTCCTTTTAGATCCATGTTTTTATAGTAGGCTAAGCACCCCCACACTTTGAAATACCCAATATTCGGCTTTCGCCCTTTCCATACCTCATACGGAGAAATTTGGGTTTTCTTTAAAGGTATACGATTTAAAATATGACATGCGTAAAATAAAGCTTCACCCCACAAACTAAAAGGTAATTCGTAATGCATTAACATGGCATTTATCATCTCTTGAAGTGTTCTATTTTTACGTTCGCTAAACCGTTTTGTTGTGGTGTGCGTGGTGCGGAACACTCGTGAACAATACCATTTTCTTCACAAAAGGCATTGAAATCACTAGAAAAATATTCACCACCTCTATCGCTTCTAAGAATTTTAATTTTAGTTCCTAATTGATTTTCAACTTCACCTTGTACATCTTAAAAGCATTAAAAGCATCATCTTTATGTTTTAATAAATACACATATGTAAATCTAGAGCAATCATCAATAAAGGTAATAAAATACTTATTACCCCACGGGTTAACATCCTATCAATTCACATAAATCGAATGTATAAGATCTAACAATTTAGAGTTTCTCTCTACACTATAAAAGGGTTTCTTTATCATTTTAGATTTCACACATATTTCACATTTATCTAATTTATCGATTTGCACGAAATTAAACCACATTTAATTAATCTTTTCATAGTGCTAAATCCTATATGTGCTAATCTACTATGCCATAAAGAAACGGAATCAATCATATAAGGTAAGGAGAAATCTTATTAATGATATTGTCAACAATACATAATTTGACCATCCCTTCACCGGAGTAGCCCTTTCCAACAAATACACCATTACGGGTCAAGATAAGCTTGCCCGACTCATACATGATTTGATCCCCGGTTTACCTAAGAGATCACCACTAACAAGGTTCCTATTCATTTCCTAACATGGAGAACATTGGTCAAAGTGACCTTCTTCCCAGATGTGAAATTGAGTTCCACGTTTCCGATGCCGACGACCTTTGAGCGTTGCTCGTTTCCCATCTGAACTTCTTGTCCTCCGTCGACTTCAGAATAGGTGTTGAAAGTAGTCCTATCATAGGATACGTGGACGGTAGCACAAGTGTCGTACCACCACCCTTGAATCTTTCCCTTGACCGCCATAATTTCGCTCACCGTAGCGATTATATTCCTATCGGTCATAGTGGCGTCGACTTCTTTTTCCGCTGTCTTACGGAGTCGACAGTCTCTAGCATAGTGACCGGGTTTGCCACACACACATAGCACCCCGTTGGATCCCTCGACACGGACTTGTTGCCGGACTTGAATTTGCCGGAATGCTTGAATTTCTTTGAATCCTTTTGGGACCCGAAGAACTTCCTTTTTCATTCCACTTTCTCTTGCCTTTCGCTCACCGCGTTGGCTTTGAAAGTACCGATCCGCTGCCTTCTCTCTCATCCTCGATTCCTCCTCAATTCGAAGATGTTTCTGGATTTGTTCCAAAGAGAAGTCCTCGGTATTGTGAAGAAGTTTCTTCCGGTAGCTTTTCCAGGAATTGGGCAACTTCGCAATAATTGCACCAACTTGGAAAGTCTCCAGAATATCAATCTTCACAGCCCTCAATTTGTTGACAATAACTTGCAATTCATGTACTTGAGCAAGTATGGGCTTATCGTCAAACATCTTAAAATCGAAGTAACTAGAGACAAGGAACTTTTTGGTACCTTCTTCTTCGGCCTTGAATTTGTACTCGAGTGCCTTCCAAATCTCCATAGCTGATGGATTGTCGGTGTAGAGATCGTAGAGACGGTCGGAGAGAGTGTTCAAAATATGGCCACGGCACAGAACTCGTCCTCTTGACGTTTCTTCCGTTCGCCTTGAGTTCTTCGAATCTTCCTCTGTTGGCTCGGGATAGGCTTCAACGTTGGGTCCAACACGTAGAAGACCTTCATGGCGATGAGGAAGAAACGCATCTTGTCCTGCCAGCGAGTGTAGTTGGTTCCATCGGCGGTCCAACTTGACGAAGTCTTGGTTCATCACCTTCAAACTCGAAACAAGAGCCTCGGTCGCCATTGCAACAGATACTATAAGATTGTTAGAAAATTCTTCAAAGTTAAAGACGTCGAGGCTTGAATCACGCATGGAAGCGCTTTCCTTATAGTATTTCTTGCACCCCAAAATGTGTCTTAAGGTCACAAACAAGAATACCGCAGGATACGACAAGCCTTAATTTCGGACTGCACTAAGACAAAGTGAAATCCAAAATAGGCAAGAATAATTTTTCTGGATTATAAGTATTCAAGAAAAGAGAATAGGTGATTCAAAATCAGATATACTTATGAAACCGAACTTGGTTTTATAAATAAATCATACCTATTCGTGAAAGGGAGCACCATTTCGTTCAAACGACACCAGATTGCCAAACAACCGCTCGCTTCAAATGACATGACTTTTCATTTAATCAAAGAAAATAACCACCAATTGAAGAGGCACAACCGTTGGCGAGAATCGCCGCATGACCGCCAAGCCACGGGACTCGCCACGAGACCGGCCGGGCGCCGGCGCTGGGGCGCGGCGAGCCGAGTCGGACGTCGGACGCCGTTGTCGCGGTGGCAACACCGGCGAGCGGCGATGTGAGAGTGAAAATTGGCATAGATTTGCCACCTCACCTCCACCTCACATCCACACTGCACTACCACGTTATTAATGGTTATTTAATCGCTCACACTTATAAGCGCTCATTTCTTTTGTTGTTTCTATGCGATTCTTTTCCATTCACAAAATACACTATTTTGTCTTTTAATGAACAATCAAATAAAAGCTTTACAAAATTAAATCTCTTATTTAATTTTCTAGCTTTTTCCAACAGTTCAGTAATTTGATTCCTCAAGCGACCCCAACATCCAAAACACTTTATTGAAGGGGACCGAAGTAGCTTCAAGAATCGAAGATCCAAATTGGTGAGGCAAGAATTTGTTCGTCCTAATATATCAAAACCACAGTGTCAATATTTACAAAACCGTGTCAGAAACGCCCCAATTCGACATCCGGCTCATCCAATGAACGCTAGCCCCAAAGTATACAAATAAAATAATCAAAATTAAGATCCCTCCAAAATTAACAAGCATCGAATCGAATTCCACCGTTTCCAATTTCGAAGAACACAAAGTCACAAAAATTTCCTACACTTTGCGCCGCCGGATAAACCCATTGCGCCTCTCAAATTGGGTGGTCCGCGGCCAAATTGCTCGGTTTCAATTTATTTTCAAGAATTAGAAGATGAGGCTGTTGAAGGTAGCTACTTGTAACTTGAATCAATGGGCGATGGACTTCGATTTTAACTTAAAGAACACAAAGGACTCCATTGTTAAGGCCAAAGAAGCTGGTGCCGCTATCAGACTCGGCCCTGAGCTTGAAATCACTGGCTATGGCTGTGAAGATCACTTCTTAGAGCTCGACACTGTTGCTCACGCGTAAGTTAGTCAAATTCATATTTTCATTCGATAATTGTGAAATTCTGCTGAATTTTGGGGTTTTGATTTTGACTGCAGGTGGGAGTGCTTGAAGGAAATTTTGGTTGGGGATTATACAGATGGGATATTGTGCAGCTTTGGGATGCCTGTTATTAAAGGATCAGAGCGTTATAATTGTCAAGTTTTATGCATTAACAGGAAAATTATAATGATTCGCCCCAAAATGTGGCTTGCTAATGATGGCAATTACAGGGAGCTAAGATGGTTCACTGCTTGGAAGCAGAAAGATCAGCTTGTTGATTTTCAGCTCCCAATTGACATTTCAAAGGCTGTAAATCAGGATTCTGTACCTTTTGGTTATGGTTTCATTCAGTTTTTGGATATGTAAGTTATTGAGGGATGTAATTGCTGTTGAATTTAGTTTTACAGTCTGCTATGTTGCACGGAAACTTTGATTTTAAAGCATCTCGCTTTTCAGAAACATATTGGAAGCCAAAACTCTTAGAAACTTAATGAAAAAAATTTAGTCACATTTACATAATTTGAAAAATTGAAAACTCTCCTAAGAAGTGATGTGTTTTCCTAAGTGAATGCATGTTAACACCATGTTCAGTAAATCTTTAATATTTTCTAGATCATCTTATTGCGGCTTTCGAAATAAACATTTCTCTCTTTCCCTCTATTGTATTGTATGCAATCTATATATTTTTATTGTTTACATGGTCTCCTCACATTTCTATTCCTATATTTGTTACAAATATCATTTCTCGATTTCTGTTTGTGTTTCAGTTTCACTTTTCATTAATATTGAATCCGCCGGTCAGTTTCTTAGATAGAAGCTAATACTGCCTTCTTTATTTGTGCCTTTAGAGCTGTTGCTGCTGAAGTTTGTGAAGAACTTTTCACCCCTAGCCCTCCTCATGCTGAGCTTGCACTTAATGGAGTTGAAGTGTTTATGAATGCAAGTGGGAGTCACCACCAATTGAGGAAGCTTGATGTTCGTCTTCGTGCTTTTATAGGTGCTACTCATACGAGAGGAGGTGTCTACATTTATAGTAATCACCAAGGATGTGATGGTGGCCGCCTGTATTATGGTACATTGTTAATGCTATTCTTCTTTATGTTGCACAAGAGTCTCCTATAAAATGTTAATCATGAATAGGAATCATAATTTCTGATACGACAACACGATTTACTGAAACACCCCGAGTGACATGACACGATGAATTGGCACAATGATCATTTTTCCTGCATTTATATCGTGTATAATCATATGGATTATATATATATATATATATATATATATATATACTGCATTGTCATCCTTAAGGGTATGGAAAAGAAGCTTAATGCATATCTAATACCTCCAACTTGCACCCCAATGCTTCATGACTCCCTAAACTTTCCAGTCGACCCTTTTTCCCCTCTTAACTCGTTAAGCAAGTTGAGGTGGCAAATATGTCATTTTAAGTAAAGTGAGCCGGCGGAAAATTCTTCTCAAGCAAGTCGAGGTGGTGGAAAAGATGTTTTAAGCAAATGGAGGTGGTGGAATGGTCATTTTAAAGACGTCTTTATCCGTCTGAGTGCTAGTTGGAGGGGTTAAGTATGTATTAAACCTCGAATAGGGCATGTGATTCTTATTTAGTTTGATGCTGATCAAATTTGGAGAGCTTTAATGGTTTTGTATGTTCTAGATGGCTGTTCTGGTGTGGTTGTGAATGGAGAAGTCGTTGCTCAAGGATCACAATTTTCTTTGAAGGATGTTGAGGTTGTGGTTGCTCAAGTGGATTTAGATGCGGTATGCTTTACTTTGACATTGTTTGAGAGCATTTTGCATTGTTTTCCTTGATATAAGTTTCTATCTTTTGGAAATTAGGCATTGTTATATTCTCATACTTCATATTCAGTATTTACCTCTAGTGCATCTTCCGTTGTTAAATCATTACAGGTGGCTAGCCTACGAGGATCAATAAGTAGTTTTCAAGAACAAGCGAGTTGCAAAACAAGAGTATCATCATTAAAAGCACCATACAGTCTTTGTGAATCTTTTAACTTGCAAATGCCTCTTTCTAGCCCGCTTGAGGTTTGTTCTTGATGCATAACTATTATTAATTCGTACAAGCCCTTACACATATTTACTTATTAACTTGTTGAAGCATCTCTGTTCTTGTTATTCATCCTTTTGTTTTCCTTCATATCAGAATACGACAGTTCTTTGATAGTTTATCCATAGTCATCAAAGGTGCACCTCAGGTGCTAGACTCCATGCATGCGAAAAGCAAAAGACGGGCCTGTGTGCCCCTAGGCGTAATTTTATTAACGAGACGGTTTCTTTTAGGGTTTCAAGTTAAAAAGTGGTTGCTTCAATCTCAATCCTTATCTATCTATATCTTTATGGGTAGAAGAAAATGCGTATCGTGCTAGAGTAGGAAAAGACGTAATGAATACATCTACTTCAAGTGCTAGGCCTAGGCCAAAGGAGAAGGCTAAAACACCATCTTCTAGTATACGAGCAAGAACTTAGAGGTGAGGAAGAAGACGAATCTGGTTTTGTAGATGAGTACCTTGAAGAAGAATTGGATGTTGGAGATGATGATAGTGGTGATGATGACTTGGATGACTGATTAATATAGACTGAAGACTTTAGTTTTGATGAAAAGTAGCTTAAATTATTAGTTAATTGGCTTAGCACTTGGTTGACCTTTTGACTTTTGATTAAGAATTTATAAATATGAATTAAGATTATGGAATAGTTATTCTTTTGGAATTTGTTTCATGTTAGAATTTATTATTAGATTGGGGGTAATTGGATATGATTAGATTAGTATTTGACTATTTGTTGCATTTAAGAAATGTTAATTATTGATATTTATGATTTATATGTTATGTTTCTTTTGAGTGCCTTTTATCGCTCAGACATGCACCTGCCCTTATGAGATTCCCTAGTGCCTTTGTGTGTCTTGTGTATGAGTTTATCAACTTATCAATGACATCTTGTAACATAATTTCTGAGTAAAGTAACCAACTTTACTAAGTCAACTTTACTGACATTATAAGGTTTGTAGATTACTTATCACTCTCCAGAAGAGGAGATAGCCTTTGGACCTGGTTGCTGGCTTTGGGACTATTTAAGAAGAAGTGGAGCTTCTGGTTTTCTGCTTCCTCTCTCTGGTGGGGCTGATAGCTCTTCAGTTGCTGCAATTGTTGGCTGCATGTGCCAACTTGTCATAAAAGGTTCGGTTTCATAAATCTTACCTGTTTGAACAATGTTATACTACCATATTGTTTTTTGTGTTCCTTAATCAACACCATTTGACAAAGGCCTAAGTATATATAAACCCTCCAAGCTGGCCATCTGAACTCTGAAAACGACGATTAACTCCTTAAACTTGCTTAAAGTAGTTTTTAATTGATTTTTGTTGATTTATAGACTTCAATGTGACGACAATGTCTAAGGTTTTTGGGACCATGAATATATTTTACCCTAACGGCTTTGTCCTTAAGTCTTGTTCCATTCAATTGTCAATGGCTTTGTCCTCAAGTCTCTTGTTATCGCATAATTACATATTATTGGTAGAGATTGCAAATGGGGATGAACAAGTAAAAGCTGATGCAATACGGATCGGACATTACACTGATGGTCAATTTCCGACTGACAGCAAAGAATTTGCAAAACGCATACTCTATACTGTATTTATGGGAACTGAAAACAGGTCAGGTTGGCGTTAATGGAATGAATTTCTCTTTCTTTCCTTCTGCTGTTATTAATTTTATGGGAACAGATTAGAACTAAATCTTGTTTGCGCATATCCATAGACGTTTCTGTGATTTAAAAATCTGCAAACATTGGTCTGAGGAAAAACAGACTTTTTTACTAAAACACTAGTAAACAATAAGATTAGCCATTTCATTATTTTGTTTCTTCTTTAAAATGTATTACTTAGCAGGGCACAGTTCTGATAAATTAACTACTAATGTGTTGTTTTCAATCACAGAATTGTCTTTGCAAATACTTGAAACCATAAGTTTCTTTGTTTCTCTACTTTGCCCTAATTTTAGAATTGCAGTCAGGTGCAGTACATATCTCCAACTGACCAATGCCTACAAGTATTAGAGACGGTTATCATAATGATGATTTGCACCTTTAGGTTGTTGGCAATGACATTGATTTGCAGTAACAAGCTTTGCCTTTTGCAGTTCTGAAGCCACAAGACAGCGGGCAAAGGTTTTAGCAGATGAAATAGGTTCATGGCATCTTGATGTGTCGATAGACGGTGTTATTTCATCACTTATATCCTTGTTCCAAACACTAACTGGCAAGCGACCGCGTTACAAGGTAAAAGAGTACAACAACATTACCCCAATGCCTCAACGGCTCCCGCAAAAAGCGGGGTAAGAGGGGATCGGATGTACGCAGCCTTACCCCTGTCTTAACACAGGGAGGCTGTTTCCGGATGATCCAAAATGAAAATTGCATCGAGAATTGCATGGAATGACTAGTACTTCATGAAAAAAAGAAGTGCAGCCAGTTTAGTGAGTCATTTTGTTTTATTCCATTATAATCCAGAATCAAAGAATAAGGAGTCTTTGGCTCCATTAGAAACAATAGAAGCTACAAGGTAAAAGAGTAAATAGAATTTTTCAGTAGGGGTGTCAAAACGGGTTGTCGTCATAATTTTGTTATACGATCATCGACGTGATGCATTGATTTTCGACTGTATTCTCTTATTTTTAAAGTTCTGATCTTTTTTCTTCACAGGTTGATGGAGGTTCTAATGCTGAGAATCTAGGGTTGCAGAATATTCAAGCTCGAATCCGAATGGTGCTAGCATTTATGTTGGCCTCACTCTTGCCATGGGTTCACAGTAAACCAGGCTTCTATCTTGTTTTAGGTAGCTCTAATGTTGATGAAGGATTGCGTGGTTACTTGACAAAGGTATTATCCAGTTTTTTACAGTATTATGATATCTTCGATTTCGTCGATGAAGTATTTCGGCGTTGATTATTCATTTTTCCGTAATGTCTGCAGTATGATTGTAGCTCGGCCGATATAAATCCAATAGGAAGTATTAGTAAGCAAGATCTTCGAGCATTTTTGAAATGGGCGGCCGTCCATCTTGGTTACCCGTCCCTGGCAGAAATTGAAGCTGCACCGCCAACTGCTGAATTGGAGCCTATACGTTCTAACTACAGTCAGGTATTCTTTCCACACCATCTTCGGTTATGTCATCTTACCCTCCCCTTATATAGTCCGGACCAACACAAAAAACCATGAAATATTTTCTGCAGCTCCATGCTTATGTTTTTTTTTGCAATCTGCACTATTTTCGTGTTCAATCCTCATATTTGTTTTGTTTTCTTTAGCCATCTTTGATTTTGCGTCCTCTCCTTTTCAAAAGATATCTATCGAAAACTTCTAGAGCCTCGTGCATTAAGATTTAAGATTGTTTCCATATTCGATTTGCTGTCTTCCTCTTTTTTTCTCTTACCAGAAATTCTTGATGTTCATCCCATTTCCATTAGTAGCGCTGAAAAATGGCTATAAATTAAATGGATGTGTCAGCTAGTTCGCACGACTTAGAGTTTAAGTATGTGTGAGTTATGCACCCTAGTAGCTCGAGTAGGTGTGAATTGTAATTTCTATGCTGCTGCAGATGAAATTTTTTCTAGATGTTTATGCATTGATGTACTTGATAGTGCATATAGAATAGTAACAAAAGACCTGCTTGTTTTTGTGAATTTTAATTAGAATGCTATGTTTGCATTGAACAGCTTGACGAAGTGGATATGGGAATGACATACGAGGAACTCTCAGTTTATGGAAGACTGCGAAAAATATTCCGCTGTGGCCCAGTGTCGATGTTTACGGTATGTTCTTCAGCTCATTTCATCTCGTAAACATCTCATTATTCAAAAGCTCACCAACGTTGAACTATCAATACAGAATCTCTGCTACAGATGGGGATCACAATTAACTCCGTTGGAGGTTGCTGATAAAGTGAAACACTTCTTCAAATACTATTCCATCAATCGACACAAAATGACCGTCTTAACGCCTTCTTATCATGCTGAGGTAATTTCATTAATCATTATCTATAATATAAAGGATAGTATTTGTAGTGTGCAGTGGAGAAGACCATTATACCACTCCTCTCTCATTTTCTGTGTCGAATATAATAATAATTAATAATAATATCAAAAAATATTCAACAACAATAAATTGCAAAAAATACTTCAGGATATTAAATTAAAGGGACAATTAATTTTCAAAAGTTTTTTTACGGGAATCTCCATCGGACCTCCGACCGACCAGTATTTACGGTAGACCTTCGACGGACCTCAGGCGACCGATCATTTTTTTATGCGACCATCTTTTTTTTTTTAAACGCCAGGTTGGGCCACGGCTGGCAGCCAGCCATTTTTTTTAAACGCCAGGCCGTCGCCAGCTTTCCAGCGGGCGGTTTTTTTTTTTTGCGCTGTGTCGACACTGCTTCCGTGAGCCATCGCCGGGCCGACTAATTTTTTTTTAAACGCTGACGACTTGCTTCTCGCCGGCAACCGACCATTTTTTCAATGGCCCGGCCTGCCAGTCTACTTCTCGGCGGTTTTATTTTTATTTTTTTACAACAGCTCGTCGGCCGCCTATAGAATTTTGCTAGTATTTTTTTTCTAACAAGTAATCTGGTAATTCTTAATTCAATCATATCACCGCCACCGTGCCATTATGGCACGGGTAATTTGTAGTATATAATATAAAAGACAACAGTGTTTTTTGGCGGTCGTCGTAGTCCGCACTAGAAAAGATTATTTTACCCCACCTCTTCTTCTCTTTCTTTTGTGTTGAATTTAATAATAATAATAATAACAATAATAATATCCACTGTTTGAAAAGGCGAAGGCACAACCTAGGCGTTGGCCTGCCAAAAGCGAGGTGTAAGCCTCGGGGCGCCAAGGCGTATGTAAGCACTGCGTGCATTTTTTTACGACATAGAATAATACATAAATTAATTATCCCTTAAGTATAACTTAAAATAAGTATAAATAAATTACGTAAACAAATAAATTTAAAATTAATCAATTTTTGAAATTAAATAATTTCTAATAGTTATTTTATTCATAATAAGATAACAACCTTTTTAAAGAATTTATAATAAGATGAACATTTTTAAAATTGTTACTAGAGTCTAATGTTCATATTGACCAAGGGCAGACATATCATTTCAAATTTCAACTTAACCCTAAAACATCACTTTTCTTCTCTTTCGGACCACCTACTTTTATAAGACCCTAAAACATCACTTATCTTTTTAATTTCCAGCCGCCTCCTTCCTCCTTTTTTTCTTGGATGGGATCCTATATCCCACAATCTTATGTGTACATTTCAATATTTTTAATAATATTTTTTATAAAATAGAATTTTATTATATCATAACACAACATGATTAATATTTATAACAAAAAATTTAAATTTTAAAAAATTATATACCATATTTTTTTGAATATTTTGATTAAAAAAATACTTATTTTGGTTGATTATTCCAAAAATATGATTTATAATTTTTTAAGATTTAAATTTATTGTTATAATTATTAATCATGTTGTATTATAGCATAATAAAATTTTACTTTATAAAAATATTATTAAAATTTTTAAAATTAGTAGTGGTACACAGAAGATTGTGGGACAGAGGATCCCATCCGTTTTCTTCTTCTAAATTTGAGACCATCACTCTCCTCCATTATTCCTCCTATGTCTTTCATTCCTTATTTTGCTTCTTTCATACTTCCCCCGTTCTCTTATTATTGCAAGTTCTTCATTCCTTATTTTACTTTTACACTGTTTACACTCTCTCTTTTGATCATCGTTTGTGATTTATACGTATGGAAAAAAATAGTCATATAAGATCTTGTTAGACTCGTCTCGGAATATACTCTCTAAATATCAATTTTTTATAATTTTTATAAATACATAGATATTACTAGTCAAAGTTGTGTATTGACAAGCGTGAAAGTTCAAATGTTGCAATTAT